>JAXQQM020085724.1:0-284444 GCA_034641835.2 Pinus albicaulis
TATAGCAAGGAGTCCTTCATATAGTTTGGATTGTCAGTCCAAGGGCTCACTTACTATCTCTTGTTTGAACAAGGAAATGAGTTTTGAATGGGACCAAACTCTCTCAGAAGCTGGCACAAAGATAAGAATAGTGTAGGGACATCATGTAAAACTCCAATACAAAGGCATCAGACAGTTAAGAGACAACTTACTGTAAAGAGGGCCATTTCAAATAATATATCACAGAAATCAAATATCAGGAAGTGAGTGCAGTGAGGAAACATAGAGAAGATATTAGTTAACATGAGACTGATACCCAGATACACAACAGAACCACATAAGGGCATATTAATTTATCAATCCTTATACGACAATGGCGTTTTAAAAGCACCCTCCTCAAGCAACTAATATAGCAGAAAACATGGATGGGGTGAACATGGAACAGTATATCATGACTAGGCCTATTTAAAGTGCTTGACTAATTCCAGAAAGGGCATCAACAAGGATGAATCCTTACTGCAAACTAGTGAGCCACTCGCATTCTAGAACATGATACAAGAAGATAAATAGCATGAAAGAGATATTGTATTAACACATAAGAGAAATTACATACTGTGATACTAAATACTGTGGATCCTCACATAATGAGAATTCCTTCACTGAGACTCCTACTGCTCAACTCTTCGTAATGTAAATATTGCATCGTATGCAAAGTTTCATCACACATGGTTGATGAGAATCTGGAACTCTACAATGTCTTTTCTCTAGCTTATAGATGAGATAGAGAATTCTTCTGATAGGATAGATGAAAACATTAAAATTTTATTCTCGACCGAGGAAAAAACATTTCTACCATGCTATGAATGATCAACATAAATGATTGTACTTTACAATTTATTTCCTCGAAATGAAAGCCGAAATGAAAAATCTGCTTGTGGCAAAAGACATAACAGCAAAATATGAACATTCGCTTTTTCAGAGGAGGAAGATCTGAATTAAAAACCCTTTAGGTGTCGCTTTGTAATGATTTTCGATCTTCAGATTTTGAATTTAAATTTGAAACCTTTTTCAAGCTGGACCCTGAATTCATTGCTTCTTCATTAATAATCTGTTGTTGCATTAATGTTTTCATCCGCCAAAATGTGCCCTTTTGATTTTCTCTGGAGAGTTCTATAGATCGAAGTACCTTTCTTTAATGGAGGTCACATCATAGTGACTCCCGGATCCTTTCTGCCAATTTTGTTCCCACCACAAGTTCCTGCAAAAACAAAAGCCTGTTGAATAAAAATAATCACAGAGATAGTGGACATAGTGAGGTTAATGGAAGCGGTGGCATAGATTTGAGAGGATGATGGAATGACGCGGGGCGGAGACTTCAAACAAAAACAATGAGATGCGACACATAACCGAAATATGTGAACAATGGAGGAAAAGTGGATGACATGTAGGCAAATGACGAAAAATGGCGGAAGAATGCTGATGGTACGAAGACTTTGAAGATTAACTTTTGGGGAAGTTACAAAGGAAAGACATAACAAAACAACGGAGCAAAGGCTTTGGAGGTGGGACCCGGAGCGCATATCGCAAAATCAAAAGAGGAGAAAATGCGATGGAGGGAATGATGGAATAACAAGATTCTGCGCTCTACGCTATGCGATGGGCGTGATCGGTCGAGTACAGATCGCAAAAACGAAAAGTGCGACGACGGAGGATAGCGCGAACGGGAAACTGTGCTTTTGCGATGAGGCGGACATGCGATGAGGGAGAGGTGCGATAGCGCGATCATGTGACTTGCGTTAAACACTCTAAGGGGCAGCGCTTGGCTATATGGATGAAAGGAGGCGCGGAGCTAGGAGAGAAAGGGGCTAGGCCTTTTATCACTTTAAAAAGCAGATTTTAGCCCTTTTTAAATGTATTTTTGGTGCGGGAAAGGGTAGCGGTAAAGGGAAAAGAGGAGACTTTGGAAAAAATTTGAATGGAGGGGCTGACTTGTACAACATCGGCTCCAACTGGGGATGGCGTGTTTGTCCTCGGACATGCCGAGAATACGTAGACCTCAGACCCTCTTGTGTGTGAATTTCATTCTACGATCCCTTTGCCTTTTTTCAAAACTTATCAGCTTATTTCTACCATTTACATTCAAAATTGAAATCACACTTACATACATCATATACATTATAGTACACCAAGCATGGTCTGCTTGAGTCAGTACTAAAATTAGTGTTTAAGGAATTGCCCATTCAGAGGGGCATCTAGCAGATCACCCTATAGGTTTTCTAACATGAAAGTGTTATTTCTCCCTAGGTTCACTATTTTGAATGGGCCAAACCACAGCGGATAAAACTTAGCATGCTTGCCCTTTTCTGCCTTTTGAACATCCCACCTGAGAACCAGGTCTCCTACTTGGAAATTCCTATCTTTTGCATGGCGATCAAAAATATCCTTCATTTTTTCCTGATACTCTACCAGTCTCTTATTTACCTGGTTGTGTGCTTCTTCCAATTCTACGAGCTGATTAATTCTTCTGATCATGTCATCTGGTTCTTCCTGATCCTCCTCAATAAAACGTGCCACTGGCAATGCCAATTGCAGAGGAAACACATCAGCTCACCCATACACCAGCTCATAGGGTGACTTCCCTGTTTCTCTTTTGCTGGTTATTCTATTTGCCCATAGAACAAACTTTAATTGAGAGTTCCAGTTTTTCTGATTCTCACTTATTGTTTTCTTCAAGGCCCTCACCAAGGTTTTATTGGATGACTCTGCTAAGCCATTTCCCTGGGGATAGTAAGCTGTGGAGTGAGTCAATGTAATGTTATAGCTTTGACAGAAATTTACAAACCTGGAAGACTTGAAAGCCTGCGCATTGTCAGTTACAATTCTAGCAGGGCAGCCAAACCTAGATATGATATTTTCCTCCATAAACCTCATTATTACGGCATCTGTAGCATTTCTGGTAGGCATGGCTTCCACCCATTTCGTGAAATAGTCTGTGGCTGTTAGTATCCATTTATGTTGGCCACTTGATGGGGGATTTATTTCTCCTATGAAGTCTAATCCCCATTTCTGAAATGGTTCATTCACATGAATAGGAATCATAGGCAAAGCCGCTAATTTCTGTCTTTCTGCAAATCTTTGGCACTTGTCACATGCTCTGACCCAAGAAAAAGTATCTGAGTACAGTTTTGGCCAGTAAAAATCGGCCCTCAAGATTTTATGTGTTGTAGCCCTCCAACTGTAATGTCCTCCACAAATTCCTTCATGAAATTCTGTCAGTACTTTCTGCACTTCATTTTCTGTGAGGCATAACAATAATATACCTAGAGGGTCTCTCCAATAGAGCTATCCATTGGCAATTACATATTTCTGTGATTTCATTCTTACAGCTCTGTATTTTACCTTATCGCAACCTGTAGGACAGCTAAGTGTTAAAAGATATTCAACTATTTCTTTAAACCAAGGACTAGTTATATATTTCATATGTATCTTTTGAGTGGCCATCTCCAGCCCTTGCTGTTCTTCTTCTTTTTTGGATCCTTAATTTGCTGTTATAGATAGATTAATGCCCAAAGCTTGATGATTTGATTCAGATAACATCTTGGCAAGTCCCTGTCCTTTGATCAACTTAGTAGGCCTTATATCCAAATCATACTCCTGGATTTTTGCAATCCATCTTCCTCTTCTACCTTCGCTGTCTCCCAGAACCAGAATGTCTTTGACAGCTGCTGTGGGGACATATGCAGTAATATGAGATTGCAAAACATATACTCTAAAAGCTTTAAGGGACTTTACCAGGGCATATGCCTGCTTCTCCAATATATTATATTTTAATTCAGCATCATAAAGCACTTGACTGAAGAAAGCTATAGGCTGTTCATATCCCTCCTCATTTTTCTGCAATAATACTCCGACAATTGTATGGGGTGAAGCAAATGAGAATATCATAAATGGATTTTTGTAATCGGGTCCAGCTAACATAGGAGCTTCAGCGAATGCCTGTTTTATCCTTGTGAATGCATCTCTAGACTCCTAGGACCATTTTACTTCATTCTCCTTTTTCAACATATTAGTTATATGCCTAACTATCTCGGCATAGTTAGGAATAAACCTTCTTAGAAAATTAATTCGGCCTAAAAATACCTGTACTTCTTTCTTATTCCTGGGCAGAGGAATGTTGTTTATTACTTGCACTCTTTTAGGGTCTATTTTCACACCATCTTTTGTTACAATGTGCCCTAAGAGTTTTCCCTCATCTAATGCAAATAAGGACTTCTGAGGGTTGAGGGATAGGCCATACCTTCTCCATTTTTCAAAAGTTCTTCTTAAATGCTCAATATGTTCATCATCATTCTTTGAAAACACAGTGATATCATCAAGATAAACAACCAAAAACTTGTCCTGCTCTCCCACAAAGGCTATGTCCATTGCCCTCTGAAAAGTAGCTCCTGCATTAATTAATACGAATGGCATCCTGGCATACATAAAGGTTCCCCATGGTGTAGTGAATGCAGTTTTCTTCTGGTCTTCTGGGAAAACAGCCACCTGATTATAGCCAGAAAAACCATCCATCATTGACATTCTGGATGCTCCCACTACTTTCTGGAGGATGTGGTCCATCTTAGGCAGTGGATAATTATCTTTGAGAGATGCTCTATTCAAATTCCTGAAATCCACACACAGCCATATCTCTCCATTCTTCTTTCGAACAGGAACAAGGTTCGCTATCCATTCTGAGTATCTCAATGGCACAATTATCTTGGCCTTCAGTAATTTCTTGATTTCTTTTTCAATAGAGGGAAGCAGCAGAGGGTTGATCTGCCTGAGCTTCTGCTTATAAGGCTTTGCATCTTCCCTCAAAGAAATTTTATGTTGCATTATACTAACATCAAAAGTTTTTAGGTCTTGATAGGACCAAGCAAATACATCTTTGCAAGATTGAAACAACTTCAAATACTTTTCTTTATATTCTTCTGGGACTCTTTTAGATAATTTTACAATTTTGGGATCAATATAAGTACCTAGATTCAAATATCTCACTTGATCTTCTTCTGTCACCTTGTTTGGCTGCAAAGGAATATCATCTTTGTTAAATAATCTTTCTAGAGGCACCAGCCCTCTAGGTATAACGTTTCCTTTCAGCTGCAGCACTCTACTTCCTGCTATTCTTTCTTCCCATCTATTTCCTGCAATATCTTCAACTTCATCTTCCCCCTCGTTATCATCGATTTCTATATTTGTGAATTCTCCCACTGTCTCCATGAATCTCTTCATTTGTTCATCATCTTCGAATACCTTCCAGTGCTTTACATTATCTGGAATGGATGGTCTGTAACGTACCTCCACTTCATATCTTACAAGCGGATTCTGAGGAGGACGGAATGTACTGGCAGCTACGACAAGAGAATCTGCTATTCTGTTTTTCTCCCGGGGCATGAACTGTATATTGAATGCTGAGAAGAAATTTTATATCATGTCCCATACTTTGTTTCTATAAGCTCTGAGCTGAGGATGCTTGGTTTGGCATTGATTTTTGATCTGTCTCACTACCAGCTCAGAATCTCCCAAGACTTTTAAACATTGGATGCCCATGTTTCTGGTAGTCTATAATCCCAATAGTAGTGCCTCATATTCGGCTACATTGTTTGTAGCCTCATACTCCAATTTAAAGGATAGTGGCACCCATTTTCCTGTAGGGGAGATTAGTAGCACCCCATCTCCATTGCCTTATCTTGAATTTTCTCCATCAAAATGCAAAGTCCAAATTTTTTATTCCCGATCTCCTTTAGGCTGCTCAGCTTGAGTTTGACCAAAAAGGGGCTCATGAGCATAATTTTGATTTTCTTCTAACATCAAACATGAGAAGTCTCCCTCTTTTTTATAAACTGGAGAGTTCTCTGAGCAGTCAGCCTTAGTTACCATTTTAAAAAATCTAGTCTCCCTGTATAACCTCCTTTCTTGACCTCCGAAGACTGGGACAGTAGCATATGTTAAATCCAGTTTAATTGATCCCCCAATCTTTGTACCCCAGGACCTTGACAACAGCATGCCAAAGCGGGCTGGGATATCAGCGACCACAATGTCCATGACCACACTCTTTGCTGGAATTTAGGCCAAATTGACCACTAAATCTTTAATCATTCCCAAGCATTTAACTCTTTTGGAATCAAATGAATATAAATATTTATGTGGTCTTGTAATTTTCAGCCCTAGTTGCTCCATGACAGACAAAGGCATAAGATTATGGGAAGCCCCAGAATCTAACATACAATTGTGTAGCAGCAGGTCATGAAAAACCAAGGACACGTAAAAGGGAGGAGTAGAGGGGCCTACTTCCTCGATATGTGGACCAAAGACTACCATGGGTCTTTCTTCTTGAAGGTTTAGACTATCAGGTGAAATTGGTAGTTCAGGAGGAAGCATAAAGGAAGTAACTTGAGACTGATATATAGGTTGTTTCAATAATTCAGTCAGTGGGACAAGGATTTTAATTTTCTCAAGTTATTTTTGCAAATTGAAAGCAGATGGGGGCTTTTCTAACATAACTTCCTTAAATTCCTTACTTTCGGCTGAAGGCTTAATTTCTTTCGACACTGACTCAACATTAAGAGGATTGACTATTTTTGAAGAAGAAGGAATTTGAATATTTGACTGCGAGGGAACAGTTAGAGGGTTCTTACCTTTTTCCATGCTTTTCTTTGTGGTTGATTCCTTCTGAGAAAATGCTTCTTCTTGAGGTGGTTCTTCTTCTTGCTCTTGAGTTTGGGTCCTCTT
This sequence comes from Pinus albicaulis, assembly GCA_034641835.2. Lineage (NCBI taxonomy): Eukaryota > Viridiplantae > Streptophyta > Pinopsida > Pinales > Pinaceae > Pinus > Pinus albicaulis. Next base: position 6,751 of record JAXQQM020085724.1, read on the forward strand.
TCTTGAAGATATGAGATCATGTTTTACGTTGAATAGTGCTTCTTCCATGAAATCAATAAATTGCTTACAATAATGGTCAATCTCTGCTTCCTCTCCTTCTTCTTGCAGGGGGAAATCCATATCATCATTGTTTGAAAAAGCCAGATTGGAATCCTCTAATCCATAAGCTGCATCCCCAGTGGAGTCATCTGCAGGTCCTTCCAGGTATAAGGGATGAGGTACCTAGTCTTGCTGTTCCTTTGTCTCTCTCGGCAATATCTGGAGAGGTGGCCTTCTATACTGGGGATTATATCCTCTGTTTGGAGCATTATAGAAATTCTTTGGAGCTGGATTTTTAGCTTCCAGTTCAAGCTTGACCATCTTCTTTATCATTTTACTTATTTCATCCAATTTTTCTGAATCTTTTTCTTGATTAGAAGCAGAAATCTCTTCTTTGCCTCTCCTCCTAGTATCTTGTTCAATTTTTCCCTTCAGTTTCACAGTGGAGGCAAAGTTTGCTTCTAATTCCAGAGCATCTGATTGTGCATCATCTAAAGTGGCAGGTTTTATTTCTCTCAATGAGAATCCGAAGTAAAAATCAAAGGCTGCTATGAAAATTTTCTTGGCAACAGCTTCATGGGGCTTCATTTGAGGAGGCAGGCTCAAATATAACTTGTTTAATCTTTCAATGAATTCTGACACTCCTTCATTTTGTTTCTTCTTCATGGTATTAAATTCAGTGAGACACTGACCATGATCTTTCTTTTCTCCCCACTTTCTAAGAAAAGTATTCTCCATTTGGTCCCAGGTGGTCACAGAATTATTTCCCAATGTCTTAAACCATTTTGTAGCTTCACCCTCCAAAGACTGCACAAATAATCTCAAGACCACATCCAAATGTTCAACATTCAGGTTCTCTGCAAAAGAGCAGAAAGTCTCAAGATGTTTCTGAGCACCTATTTCATTTTCACCATTAAATCTCAGCAGAATATTCAAATAATCCTGTGGCATATCATTTAGCACTTGAGGCAAGGCTAGAGGAGCATATTTGTTCAATAGGAAAGCAGGGACATTAGCCATTGGGAGAGGTGGGGGCTGGGCAACAGTCTGAGAAAAAAATGAAGGGAGAGGAGTAGGAGGAAGTGGAGTATGAATAAAAATGGGAATATATTGCACAGAAGCCTAAGGTGTGGATGGGAATAGTTCACGGTTAACCGCAACTACTTCTGTGACTTATTTAATTTCTTCAGCCTTGAAAGCAGGATGAGAATATTCTTCAATCCAGGCACTTCCTATATGTGGATTTTCTGAAAGAAACTCGGGATTTTCTGTTCTAACTTCTTGAGAAGAAGAGGGAGGATAATCTTCAACGGAATATTCAGGATTTTTAGCACGAGCTGACTTCCACTCCTTCCTAACTCTTTTGTGAATGATCTTCTCTGGGTCAGACACGTAGGGTGTTTTCGGCTCAGATGTATCTGACCTAAAATGCGGCTTACGAGGAGCCAGGACTTCCAATAAAATTTATCAGATAAAGAACAGTGGAGTCGCCAAGGTGAGAGATATGAAACTCTTCAACTCTCTGTGGTCACCTGATTAGAGAGTGAAAACAATTTGTCGAGACCCAGGGAAGCTGATATTCTTGAATTCGTTCCCCGGCAACAGCGCCAGAAAGATGTTGTGGAAAATTTTGTCACCCCCTAGAGACAATCTAGAGTTGCCATAGACCAGTGCCTAGGACATCTTAATATAGCAAGGAGTCCTTCATATAGTTTGGATTGTCAGTCCAAGGGCTCACTTACTATCTCTTGTTTGAACAAGGAAATGAGTTTTGAATAGGACCAAACTCTCTCAGAAGCTGACAAAAAGATAAGAATACTGTAGGGACATCATGTAAAACTCCAATACAAAGGCATTAGATAGTTAAGAGACAACTTACTGTAAAGAGGGACAATTCAAATAATATATCACAGAAATCAAATATCAGGAAGTGAGTAAAGTGAGGAAACATAGAGAAGATATTAGTTAACATGAGACTGATACCCAGATACACAACAGAACCACATAAGGGCATATTAATTTATGAATCCTTATATGACAATGGTGTTTTAAAAGCACCCTCCTCAAGAAAATAATATAGCAGAAAACATGGATGAGGTGAACATGGAACAGTATATCAAGACTAGGCCTATTTAAAGCGCTTGACTAATTCCAGAAAGGGCATCAACAAGGATGAATCCTTACTGCAAACTAGTGAGCCACTCGCATTCTAGAACATGATACAAGAAGATAAATAGCATGAAAGGAGATATTGTATTAACACATAAGAGAAATTACATACTGTGAGATACCAAAGACCAGAATCCTCATTACAGTTATAACTCCTCCTCACTGAGACCCTACGGGCTCTGAACCTTCGTACATAAATATTACAGAATGTATACAAAAGCCTTTTCACTGCACAGTTTGCTGATAGAAATCTGGAACCTTTACAATGTCTTTCCTTCTAGCTTTTATAGATGAGATAGAGAATTCTAGAGGAGGAGGTAGATGGAAAACATTTAATGACTTATTTTGAATCAGATGGCGGAAACAATTTGCGCCCATGCTATGAATGAATGAACATAAATGATTGTAATTTACAATTTATTTCTGGAAATGAAAGATGGAAATGAAAATCCGCTTATATACAAGACATAAATAATAAAATATGTAAACATTCGGCTCTTTTCTGGAGGAGGAAGATCTGTGGCAATTAAACCTTGAGGCGCCTGCTTCTGTGCACGGTACTTTCGATCTTCAGATTTTGAATTTAAATTTGAAACCTTTTTCAAGCTGGACACTGAATTCATTGCTTCTTCATTAATAATTAGTTGCTGCATTAATGTTATCATCAGCCCAAATGTGCCCTTTTGATTTTCTCTGGAGAGTTCTATAGATCGAAGTACCTTTCTTTAATGGAGGTCACATCATAGTGACTCTCGGATCCTTTCCGCCAATTTTGTTCCCACCACAAGTTCCTGCAAAAACAAAAGCCTGTTGAATAAAACTAATCACAGAGATAGTGGACATAGTGAGGTTAACGAAAGCGGTGGCATAGATTTGAGAGGATGATGGAATGACGCGGGGCGGAGACTTCAAACAAAAACACTGAGATGTGACACATGACCGAAATATGTGAACAATGGAGGAAAAGTGGATGACACGTAGGCAAATGACGAAAAATGGCGGAAGAACGCTGATGATACGAAGACTTTGAAGATTAATTTTTGGGGAAGTTACAAAGGAAAGACATAACAAAACAACGGAGCAAAGGCTTTGGAGGTGGGACCCGGAGCGCATATCGCAAAATCGCAAGAGGAGAAAATGCGATGGAGGGAATGATGGAATAACAAGATTTTGCGTTCTGCGCTATGCGATGGGCGTGATCGGTCGAGCGCAGATCACAAAAATGAAAAGTGCGATGACGGGGGATAGCGCGAATGGGAAACTGCGCTTTTGCGATGAGGCGGACATGCGATGAGGGAGAAATGCGATAGCGCGGTCATGCGACTTGCGTTAAACGCTCTAAGGGGCAGCGCTTGGCTATATGGAAGAAAGGAGGCACGAAGCTAGGAGAGAAAGGGGCTAGGCCTTATATAACCTTTTAAAGCGGACTTTAGCCCTTTTTCAATGTTTTTCTGGTGCGGGAAAGGGCAGCGGTAAAGGGAAAAGAGGAGACTTTGACCGAAATTTGAATGGAGCAGCTGACTTATACAACATTCTCCATCATAACTTGATTCATATCGCTCTCTTTTTCATGAATTTCGTGACGTATTCGCTTGGTCTTACGAGAAAATGCCAGGCATAGATACTAGTATAGTTGAACATACTATTAATATGTATCCTAATGTCAAACCGGTGTGTCAACGGATTTGTCCTGTTCATCCAAAGAAAGCCACTGCCATCAAAGCAGAAGTTGAAAAAATTTTGCGTGCTGGTTTCATTTACCCTGTTCCGCTCACTAAGTGGGTTTCCAATATCTTTCTTGTTATTAAAAAACAAGGAACCATTAGAGTGTGCGTTGATTATCAGGATGCAATACAAGAAAAAAGAACATTGGTGAGGGGTGAAAAATGCCACCATAAGCTCATTGGTGACAGTCAAAAGAGCCTTCATCACCAAAAACTGAACGTCACCAAACGTAGCGTCGCCCAAAGTATAGGTGTTGTGGTTACATTCAAGGTTCATCACCAATAATGATTTATAATGATGGATAGTGACTGTCACCATTGCATATGAGCAATGGTGACAGAAAATAGCCTCTGTCACCAAAAATTTGAACGTCACCAAAGGTGGTGTTGCCAAAAGTATGTGTTGTGGTGACATTCAAGGTCCGTCACGAATATTGATTATAATGACAGATAGTGACCGTCACCATTTCAAATGAACAACAACGATTTATTGTGATGGACTTTCCATGGTCGTCACTATTGGTGCATATATCTGGCGACGTTCAGTGACCGTCACCATTTCATATTTGGTGAGGGTCAAAAAATGTCATGATAAGTTCATTGGTGACTTCAAGGTCTATCACGAATAATGAATATAATGAAAAACAGTGACCCTCACCATTTCATATCAACATCAATGATTTATGGTGACGGACCTTTCATGGTCGTCACTATTGATGCATATATATGGTGGCGTTCATTGACGCTCACCATTTCATATTTTGGTGAGGGTCGAAAAATGTCACCATAAGCTCATTGGTGATGGTCAAAAGAGCTTTTTCACCAAAAATTTATCATCGCCATTCGATATGAATATCAGGGCATGATGGAATCGAACCACCATCCTCCTGCTTGTAAAGCAGGTGATCTTCCATTGAGCTAGCACCCTTTAAAGAATTAGAATCCAGTGAAGAGATATACAAATTAGGATTGAAAATGTGTGCAAATACTGTGATACGAATTTCCAAGTTAATCATCTGAAGTCTGAAATGGTGTATATCTGCATAGAGAGAAATTAAAAGAAAGGAAGGTAAATCGTGAATTGCTAAGTTAATCATCTGAAGTCTGAAGTGGTGTATATCTGCATAGAGAGAAAATAAAATAAAGGAAGGTAAATCGAAGATTTGCCTTCCTATTCTTAGTATTCAAAATAAAGTAATATATATATTTCAAGTTAATATGAGGTAAGAAGCAGTGTCTTAACTAAACCAAGGAAAATAGAAGTAGAAACCAAGTTCTCTAAATGTTGGAGCAAATCAGTGTAAGACGATGAAAATATAAAGGATCAACATTGGAAGCAGTGGTGAGGTCTTGGAAGCATTCATAGGTCAAGGGTCTAAGTCCTGGCCATGGTACTTTTCATTTGAAGATCTATATGAATAATTTCTTGTGGGTTTTCCTCTCCAAGAGGGAGAATTTTTTCCCTCACTCTAGGAGCCTAACTTTGTGTCTTTTGTATTTTGGTAATTTACTTGATGAAAGACTAAATAAGCTAAGCAAGTGAAGACATAAGTAACTCAAGTAAACTCACAAGTAATTATCAAGAAGAGAATTTGAATTAATCTCCAGCCCTACAAATTCTCAGCACATAGATCACCTTGTTGAAAGTTGAAACACCTAACCATCCATTACCAAAATACAAAAGACACAAAGTTAGGCTCCTAGAGTGAGGGCAAAACCTCTCCCATGAAAGACTAAATAAGCTAAGAAAGAGAAGACATAATTAACTCAAGTAAACTCACAAGTAATTATCAAGAAGAGAATTTGAATTAATCTCCAGCCCTACAAATTCTCAAAACATAGATCACCTTGTTGAAAGTTGAAACACCAAACCATCCATTTTTGTTGTTTAAGGTTTTTCGTGTGTAGCTATATTTTCCTTTTGAATGGGAGGGCATCACAAAAAATACTTTCCATAGTATTATCTTGAGTATAGATAAGACCTTATCCAACAATAAAGGCTAATAGACATATGCTAGTTTCCCTGAATTCTAAATCTACACCTTGCATAACATTTAGTCATGTCACTCGATTATTTACAATATGGCACATAAGAGTAATGGGTAAGGAACCTTGCATAACATTTAGACATGTCACTTCGTTCTTTGCAAGATGGCACATAAGAGTAATGGGTAAGGAATATTTCATCGACTCACATAATAAGCTTGAAAATTGCCACAAATATCTTGGATTTCTTCCATAAAGAATTCAATCTCTAGAGCAACTGATTGTCAATATTGGCACAGCTACCTAAGTAGAACTACAAAATTTCAAATTTCACTACTATTAATTCAATTGCAACTGTTATTTCTCTTGATAAGCTTCTAGTGTCTAATCCTGCGCTAATCATAGAATATGTAGATACAAGCCTTTCCAAGACACTGAACCCCCTAAACACCACACTACTCGGCCACAAGGAAGACACATCCCATGGAACCTATGGAATGCCTCCCTCTCCACCATCCTTTCTGATGACCAGTGTCCTACCTATCTTTTGTGAGTGTTAATTTTTAAAACACTGCTGGAGACATATAGATGATCAATGTTTAGTTATGCTTCAAGGAAAGGTTCATTGGTGCTTTACATCTTTTGGAGATTGTCAATATCTAGTTCGTATTTCCCTTTTTGGGATATGGCAGTCCTTACAGAGTTTGGAATTATTCAATCTAAATGGAAGATTTATGTTTTTCACCATGAGGATAGCTTATTCTATGCTTATGTTCTGTGGAGGGATAAGGTATACCATCAACGTTTGGCCAAAGACACTACTGATCAAAGATGCCCAATGTTTAGATCCCATTGTTTATTTTTATAGGCTCTTATATTTTGATAAGAGTTTATGATCTCCACTTTTTTCTCTACTTTTTTTGAATAATTTCTACAAATATAAGACATGTTTTCCAAAAAATAAAAGCATTACAAAGTCCATCCTTACCTGGTATTAGAATCAATTTCATATAGCAGAACTAAAGAAAACTAAGATGGGGAAAAGGAGAAGACGTGAACACCAATGGCATACAATTCTAATTTTATCATGGATAGTTCAGATTCATATCCAGATATGGACATTCAGTAGCTAAGATGTAGTTTTATTCTGTAATTTTCAACAAATTAAACGTGATACAAAACTTTGTACGATTTTTTATCCCAGCACAATGTTAGGGAAGTGTAATGGAATAAGAAAGGTAAAGTTTCGAACCTGCATACATTCATACCAATAGGTGGAGATTGAAACTTGTAGACATTATTATAGCATATTTTCCATTTTGGCATTGTCCATAATTCCAAACCCAACTTAGAATTCTGATAATAGTGACTAGTACAACTTGCTAGTATATACTACAGACCCATGTCAAATAATTGTGACAATACAAAACTTAAAAATATGCAAGTACATGTTTTAAGGTCATTGGGATCTGCATCCTATCTCTACATGATGGACATATTTTAATTAGTGTGCTCCAAGGAAGAGATAAAATCTCCTTGAGATCTACACCCTATCGCTAGATTGCTTGCACCCTTCTTCACTAGACTTCAAACTAGGTCAAAATTAGCAAACTACGTAAATGAATTTAAAACTAAAACTTGCAAAGTGCATGCACCCTATTTTACATGGAAAACACATGAAAATTTCCGAGAATAGATTGTTAAGAACAGAAAAAAAAATCTAATCTATAAGATTGATCACTCCCTCATAATTAAAGTGCCATACTGTTGAATTTGGAAAGAGGAAGTGTGGCCCTCGCTATCCTGTCAAAATTCTGCAACAAAGCACTCATACCTCATTCATACATGTGTCGAGGAGTGCCACATGTGTAACCAGATTGTAAAAGGATATCCAAGGTACAATATTTTAATACTACCTCTTATTGAGGAAATTGTTCTCCACCCATCCAAGTCTCCCCATGAATATCTTGAAATTCCCTTGGCCAAGGGCTTAGTCAAGATATTTGCAACTTGTCTGAATGTATTCTAGATCAATTTCTCCCTTCTAAAACATCTTCCCAACAAATGGTACATGATTTTAATGTGCTTGGAGCAATCATGGAATATTGGATTATCATAAAGTTTGACACAATTTTAATTGTCACAATTGACCCAAGTGGGCTCCAACATCTCACATGTTAGTGCTGCAATCAACTTGTGAGGCCATATATGGCTTTACAACTATTAGTGTTGATTTCAGTGTACTCTGTCTCTTATAAACTCAATCACACTAAACGCTGCTTCCTAGTCAGCCAGATAATTGTTTCTAAACCCAAATTGAAGTAGCACCAGAAAGTACTCTTCCTATCACTTGCATCTCCTACACAATAAAAATCAATAAATCCATGCTGCATCAACTCACCATCTCTTGCATATTTTAAACCATACTATTTTGTACCCTTAAAATATCAAAGAACATGTTTTGCAACTACCCTATGAATATGCCCCAAATCAACTGTGAACTAGATCAAGGTGTTCACTGTGAAACATACATCAAGTATCTAATCAATTGTCTATACATCAAAGGATCTACCATGTCTGAGTTCAAGTCAGCATGCAACCTAGAATTAGCATCATTGGGGTGACCATGGATTTACAAACAATCATTTGGAATATTTTCAAGGTCTCAAGCATGTACTTTCCATGCCAAAGGAAAACCTCACTTGTACTTGGTCACAACTCAAGACCCAAGAAACAATATATCAAACCAACGAATTTCATATTTAAATATTCATTCCTACTGGGTATGTGTTATATTCAGACACTGGAAGCTCTATGAAATGAACAAGATTGATATTGTCAGCTTCCTCTACTCTTTCAATTGTTGCTTTTGCTTGCCTTCACAAAAAATTCAAAATTAGAAAATTTATTATGAACACTTGTAAGGAAACCAAATCTGAGTATTTCGTAAAGGAAACAGTGATATTTTCTGATTTAGCTTCACCCTTTACCAAGAATAATGACAAATTTTTTGTTCAAAGATCAAGTAAAAATTATTACAAGGCTATCCACCATTTTCTTTTAGCCATAAATCCCCTTGTTGAAACACCAAACCATCCATTTTTGTTGTTTAAGGTTTTTCATGTGTAGCTATATTTTCCTTTTGAATGGGATGGCATTGCAAAAACATACTTTCCCTAGTATTATCTTGAGTATAGATAAGACCACCTCCAACAATAAAGGCTAATAGATGTATACTAGTTTCCCTAAGTTCTAAATCTACACATTGCATAACATGTAGTCATGTCACTTGGTTCTTTGCAAGATGGCACATAAGAGTAATGGCATGCTCCGTTTCTTGTAATGCAATAAGAGAAGTCTAGGGTCTTTATGTTATGTTATTTTACTACCAAGTGAATCGGTTGGAAGGTCAGTGGCATACAATGCACACAAGATATAATCTTTTTCGGAAAATAAAAATAAAAATAAAAATGGCAATGCATTGTCTAGAACTGAAAGAACAATAGCATTTTCCCCAATATAATTCACCCTCGTTGTTACAACTGCTAGCCCTAAACCCCATAACCCATCACACTGTCTATCTTTATGCGACACAGAGAATGGAACCTCTCTATCTCTAAATCCCGATGAAAGTTCATCCCGTAGGAAGTGACTAAATGTTGACATGCTTGAAAAAATCCCAGAAAACTGCAATATCTCAGTACCTCCTCTAACACATGCTAAAGATAAACATAAATTCAGAATTACAAGAGCTGAATCTCTCCAACTATCATGTCCAAGTTGACTAATTACACACTTTGTGGGAAAATGATTTTGAAAAACAGGAATCCATGTATTAGATGCAAGGAACCTTTTAAGAGCATATCAATTACAGCTAAAGATATGTTTGCAACATTATTTTTTTCAACACAACTGCAAATAACAGGCAAAAATCCCAAAATCATAAGAGAAACATCAGAAAGGACATCTCCAACATTTTTCCTATCTTTGATTCTCCATTTTCCTAGTACTTTTTATGTTGAGAATGAATAATATCTAATGATGTCACAAGCACTTCCAGGAGTCATCTAAGCATTGTTTCCAATCCATCTGGAATAAATGGCTTGATATACATCAATGATCTTAGGATTGTGATCACTATTCTGATCTCCTTTGCATAAAGTGTCCAAGTTTGCATCTTATTTGTTATTGATACTATACAGCTAGACATCCATCTCACAAAAATTATCAAAAGTTGGGACTATTTAAAGAGAAAATTTAGCATGTAATTTGTTGGGTCACCAAGGGGGCCTAACACTTGTATTGATAACAGATAATTGAAAATATCTTCAACACACAACCCTATTGATTCTTCTGGCAAGGCTACATTTAGGTTTATTTATCCCAACTGCATCCTCTATCCAACAAGACACAATATGAGGTCCTATAAACATAAGGATAAGCACCAAAACGGACTGAACCGAAGATGTTATACCATAAACAAGGAAAGTAGGTAGAGTCTAGATACATAACAAGAACACAAATTGTTTTGGATAAGTATGATAGTTCCCAAGCATGAATGAACTTACAACCTTTTTGTCGAATATTGACAAGGCTAACACAGTCATCAACACTTTTAAGGCATTCAACAAAAAATCTTCAAGACAAGAGGCCTTTTTTAAACTTTACACAACTAAATATTTCTAGTGTATTTTTTGCTGCAGCTGTGAACCCTTTGTCTTCAAAGTGAGACCACCACCCTATACCCAATTCTATTTCAAGGGACTTGGTATCATAAATATACTTATCTTCACACAATGGATGAAGCTCATGCTATCTGAAGTCTTCACCAAGACTTACTGATCTTGATTCGTTACATTCATAGTGGTGTCAAATGTTGCTGAACTTCAGATTCTTTTGTCTTTGCAATTCTAGCTACAAGAGCACCTCTACCAATTTAGTGGTGTACTAAATCATCCATTGAATCTTATAAGATAATGTTATCAAATAACTTAGTATTCTAAGCCATTTAATCCTATAAGATAATGCTAGAAAAGAGCTCAATGTGCTTCTTGAACCTCTTAGACTTGTTATTGTGTGAAGGCAGTTTCTATTTCCTGATAGGCGACTTATACAGTTTGACTATGGTAAATTGTAGAAGTTAGTGATTTTACTCAGACAGTTAAGAATTTAAGATCAGTAGGGCACAAAGCACTGGCATTCACTCAAATGATGAAATAAATTAGAAAGACATTTATTTTGATAAGCTGAAGGGGCTTTTGTACCACCTTGAGATGAGTTGAATTATTGTACAAACCTAGATAGATATATTTATATGTTGAATTTTATTCCAATATGAGAGCCCTCTTTCCAATCTCATTAATGGCCTAAATATCATCCAAGATGATCAGGAATATGCTAGGTATGGTGCTGAACTGGAAGAGCCCCTCAATCATTTTATGACATCACCGTTTGACGAGTCTGGTTAAGAGTCTATCCATCAATTTAGATAAACAGTGTAGCAAAACAATTATTTTCATTCTAGTGACTGTTCCTCTGCACTTTATAGAAGATATTTAAGTCACCCTAAATTTCCATTTGTGAAATCAAGCTGTAAAATTTTCCATTGACAGGCCCTGCAAGACCAATTTAGCATCGTCATAGAAATTCCTTGAAAATATTTCAAGGTTTTCCTAGTTAGCTTAGCAATGGAAAGAAGTGATTAAGCTTAGAAAAGTTTTCTTTTATTTTTCTTTACAGTTGCTTTGATCATGCCATGGTTAAGTCCTCTGATATGACAACCTACAGGAAAGGAATTTAAATGATTATGAACATATTTCTTTTATGGGTCCACAAGGAATTTTACTAGCATGAAATCCTTAAGGCAACAATCCAATCAGCTACAAAAACAAGGTAAACGACTAGAAATCATAAATCAGATCCCTGATGCATCCCTTGGTCTGTATCATAGCCATTTTGAGTTGAAAATTCTCCATGATATATATTTGGTGGATCACTTGCAAGAATTTTGAGCCATCTCTTGCCAAGTCTGGCAGTAGAACTAATAGAAAAACACTTTGATGGACCATTGTAGCTTATTGAAGATAGCCTTCCCAGCTAGAACTCACTTCATTATAGCACTTATACCTATAAGGAATAATTCATAAAGGATGATGGTATTTCTTTCTCACACTAGTACCACCAATACCTCTTATTTCATTCACCAAAAATATGTGAGCTTGAGATATCTGCACATCATGATCTCAAAATGGTATCCTTATATCTGCAACTTATAAACTACATGTAAAAGAAATCAATCTCAAGGGCACAACAACGATGTCAATTTTAGTCCAAATTTGTGCCCAATTTTTTTTTCAGTAGCTTTGAAAGAAAATTTTCAATGATCATTTGGAAGAACACACTTATGTGTTTTCAGTTTAAAGCTAGTTCAACCTCAATTGTGAGCCACTGCTCATCAAGTGCCACATTTATCTCCTCAGATCAGCAAATCCCCGTGACATACAATGACAAAAATTTACCAAGGAAACATCCTTTCTCAAAGATGAAATTGAAGTAAAAAAGGGAGGGCATTGTCTGAAGAATATAAGACATTAGTGCAACATAAGTAGGAAATTTCTTAGGTTGACGACTCACCTAAGACATGGAATTAGATGCTCCCACTTGTTCCTGTACACCCTACAATGTTTGAGTAAGCCATCTTAACTTCCTGGCTACACTAGTTAGTAATTATGTCTTTGTTCCTTGACTAGAATCTTGCTAATCTAACTTTGATTTCTTTTTTAGTTTTAGAACATAATCTGGAACAACATTTTCGCATGCATTAATCACTATAGGATGTTTCTATGGTTTTGAGGATCATTCATCTTCATCAAAATTAATATCCTTCCTCACCAATGTCTTAAGTTGCACTTTAATTTAGATTATGTAGGCCTTGGATATCTTACTTTATCCAACAAAGACAACCTTTATGTTCAAGGGTTCAAGATTAGTCCTTTTCTTATCATGAATATAAATATAAATTGGACAAAAAAAAGGAAACAAAAATTTAATACTTTTGGCTTCTCACCAACAAAACATTTCGTTGGTGTTTTTTCCTTCAAGATCCTGTGAGGACATTGATTCAAGATATAGACAATGTGTTGCAAGCTTTGGCTTAAAGACACATGGGTAAATCCATGTCCTGGATCATGGTTTCAGCTATCTCAATGATGGATTTGTTACTCTACAAGCCCATTCTTAGCATCCTCTTGATCCTTGTTTCCCTACAAAAGCTATCAAAGTCCTTGGACAAGGTTATAGTCCACTAGATCTGTCTCTCCCCTAACTTCCAAGGTTGAATGTAGGAAACTCAAGACAGAGTAGCAAAAAAATGGGCATGTGAAGCAATTTGGATTGGGAAAATACTTGCAGATATGCAATTTCATTAGGATAAGCATAATACCTTTTGCGATAATGAGGGAGTTACCAAGATGGAAAAAATACCCGCCTTTGATATTAATCAATTGCATTGAGGTGCACATATTACAACACTCTATGTTGTTATTTTGTTTTTGGTAAAAATTAGGGGAAACACTTCCCCACTATAACATGGGGAAGAGCACTGTAAAAAACAATGGACCATTGGCTAAGCTGTTGCATTTGAGGGTTTTCTATGCCCATATAAAATCCATTTGGACTAGAATTTTGCATTTTCCTATTGGCCTCATCATGGGCCCATGGTAACACACTGGAGTGTGCTTGTCAGGATTTTAACCCAAGTCATCATATGAACTCCCTCTTATTGGTAGAAATTTTTTTCTTGCAGCTCTTTTTGATAGCCAAAAGCCCTATTAAGGGTGGTGTTGACACAGGATAAATTCTAAATTTACACTTTGTCCTGCATATTTTCAAATTCATTAGCGAAAATGGGACAAATTTGAAATGGCTTCACCAACTAGTGCCCCACCACCTGGACCTGCTACTTACGTTGTATACTGCCTCAGTATCTTCAATATTATTGACACTCACAACAATGAAGCCCTTAGCCACTTGTTAACAAAGCTAGATACACAAATCAGTGCCACTTCTAAGGGTTTTGAATGTGCTCCTTTGGGCAAAAATTTTGTAGTTCCTATTTCAATTCCATCTGTAGTAGAAGTGGCTACAAGGCAACTTCCTGTAACCATTCATCTCTCAGAAAAGAAAGAGCTAGTAGATTACTTTGGGAAGGCTTACAAAAAGGTCTTAGCTTTTCATAAGAAGTTACCACCTGGTGGTATACTGGTATTTGTCACAGGAAAAAAGGAGGTGGAATTTCTATGCAGACAGTTGAGGAAAGCCTTTGTGAAAAGAAGCAAAAGCAATGTTAAAATACAAAATATTTCTCAAAAAATCAAAGCCTCCTGTAGACACAAATGATGTTGTAACTGAACCCAATGTTGAGTGCATTTCTCAAGCTGTGGATGGCACAGATGATAGTGGGAAACACAAAGATGGAACTGATAGGTTTAACTCATTTGAAAATGAGGTTTTTGAAGTTCAATCAGAGGAAAACTCATCTTCCTCTGATGCTGAATTTGATTCACATTCAGATAATGAAGAAGAAGAGTGTCTTGATAGTAGAAGAAATTGGAGTTGATAGTGTTGAAGCAATAAGTGAGGGAGTAGATATGAAATTTGGAAATATGTTTGATGTTTCAGAAACATCAATTTCTCTCCCATCCAATCAATCTAATATGGAACCAGATAAGAAGCACACTATGGTAGTTGATACATCAAATGAAATAGCTGGTGATGGAGACATCCCTCACGCATGCATTGGTCGGTCATGGAGAATGCAAGTACCAAATGTTGATATGCAACATAAAGTCATGATTGAAGCAGTTGAAAATCATATGCCTCAAACAATTATTATTGATGAAATTGGAACAGAGCCTGAAGCAACAACAGCCAGTACTATTTCTCAACGTGAAATCCAATTGGTTAGAACTGCGCATGGAATGACTATTGAAAATCTCATAAAAAATCCTTCTTTAGATATGATTGTAGAGGGTTTGCAGAGTGTTACCCTTGGAGATGATGAGGCAAAGAGAAGGGGAGTTCAGAAGGCTATACTTGAGAGAAAAGGACCATCCTCATTTACTTATGTTGTAGAGATGACATTAGGGACCGAATGCCGTATTCATCACAGCTTAGAAGCAACTGTGGATGCCATATTAGCAGGTGCTCTATAAAGTTTTTCATATCCATCCTAGGGGATAAATATGCTGTATGATACAGTGTGCAATGTCAATTCAAAAACATAAATAATTAATCAAGTATCTATCTTGGCCTGTTCAAACTTCATATAAAATTTCCATGATATGTTGTGAATAGGAAAATCTCCATCATTTGAGGTCCGCCAGATGGTTATGAAGGTAGTGACAGATGGAAGTCCTGCCACAATAGAACCAAGCATTGGAAGCCATTTTAGGAGCACTTTGACATGTTTAGATTCTGATGGTGTTTTTGAGGTTGGTAATGAGAGTGGTGATGATGATATTTTTGGGTTGAAAGGTAGTTATGAGCAATTTTGGAAGGATGATGATTCACCACTTATTTTATATACTTATAAAAGATCATGGAGGCTAATCTGGAGCAAGTAGTGGAAGTAATGGGCCTAGAGAATGTAGTTAAATTCATAATGGCATTGGAGCAACTGATGCAATTCTTGCTTTACATTATAAGCTCAAGGAGAATTCATGGATTCGAGGAGTGGCTAAATATCAGCGTCTACCGATATTTGTGATGAAGACAAACATGATGGCGGAGATGGTAAGGGTCATGTGTACTATTGTTGGTTTGGAGACTCTTGGTGCAATTTATTTTAGTTCATTCAAAAAGCTTAAGAATGATATTGAGATATCAGATGGAGCAGCCAAGAGAAGATCTTCCCGAGAAGATATTGATGCTTTAGAAGAGGCCATAATTTCTATTGAATATATTGTGATCGCTGGAGGGCAGCCAGTTGAAATTCTTCCAAGATGTGCTGACATTATTTCTCGTCAAATAAATCTAGTGGAGAGCTATCAATTAGTAACATAGAAATCAAGGAGATAGCGAGAGTGATAGCCGATGACTACCCATGTTTCAGAGATATGACATTGCAAAACATTGACTTAGCAAAAAAAAAAAACAATAACATAGTAAGCCTCAGTAAATATTCTATTGAGCAGATTCATAGAGGTAGTGAAGATTCTCAAATGATTGAGTTGGTGGTTTAATGTTATAAATATGAAAACAAGTATTTTCCCCACACTATATCAATAGTGACAGGTGTGTCTAAAAGAAATATAAACAATGAAATGGATGAATGTTTTGTCAATTCAGAATCTATTATTACAAATTAGCAGAGTTCAGTGGAGGAAGATAATCCCAAGATGAACCTGATGCAAGTAAGGCTATGTGTATTGGTGTTTCGACAGAGGATGGTCTGGTAGAAGGAGATTTAAGAGATAAGAACTATAATACTATGGTAGTGGAACTTCTTCTGATATTATGCTAAACCTCACGCATGTTCGACTTATGAAGGATAACTTTTGGTTTAAATTGATGGTTCAAGTTGATTTCGAACCCCCTCGGTGTTTCGAATTTTAATGGAGGAGGGGGAGTTCGAAATGGGTACTTTTCAAACCCAACCTATAGGGAATAGAAGCTTGGTCTCTAGCATCGAAATTGGTCCAACTTACCACTAGACCAAGCCCTATGTAAGCTAAATATTTATGGTGAGAAATCACCAGAGGGAGCCACTGATGTTGGAAGCTAGTCAATGGGGATAAACCTGGTCACTTTTGTGCCAAATAGGAATAAAAAAATAGTCCCTAGCATGGTATATGTTCTTAAATTACATTAGAACAAGCCTAATTAACTCATATTTTTATTAGTAGGAATGATAGAGACGTGATTTTTAAGGATGGTCTGGCTTTAATATCTTCTCTAGGTTGTTATTTTATTTTTGGTCAAAAGCAGGGGAAACACTTCCCCAATATAACATGGGGAAGAGCACTGTCAAACACAGTGGAACATTAGCTAAGTTGCTGCATTTGAGGGGTTTCTATGCCCATATAAAATCCATTTGGACTTGAATTTTTTATTTTCCTCTTGGCCTCATCATGGGCCCTTAGTAACACAATGGAGTGCACTTGTCAGGGTTTGAACCCAAGTCATCATATGCACTCCCCCTTATTGGTAGATCATTTTTTCTTGAAGCTCATGTTTATGGCCAGAAGCCCTCTTAAGGGTGCCATTAACGTAGGCTAGCCAATCAAGATAGTCCTAGTAAACTTCTATGCCTATAGGGAAGAGAAGCTTGGTCTCCAACATCGAAATTGGTCCAACTTATCACTAGACCAAGCCCTATGTAGGCTAAATGTTGATGGTGAGAAATCACCAGAGGGAACCACTCATGTTGGAAGCTATAAATGGGGATAAACCTGGTCACTTTTGTGCCAAATAAGAATAAAACATTAGTCCCTATCATGTTATATGTTCTTATTGCACTAGTACAAGCCTAATCGACTCATATATTTATTAGTAGGAATGATAGAGATGTAATTTTTAAGGAGAGTCTGGATTTAATCTCTTAAAGAATGTTCTTGTTGATTTCCCTCTATGTGTGAGATTTTCTAAACTGGCTCCTTAAATTCTGATGACTAGAAACACTAAAGGATATATGTAATTCCTGGGAATCTTGTTAAAGCTTTAAGTGAGAATGTTAACAACTAGCTATAATTTCTTGTAAGAATTTGGACTAAGCTAAGAAAGAATCAAGATGATAAGAGGAAGGAAAATTCAACTGGGTTTTGGCATATGTAGAAATGGAGAAATCCTGTCTGGAATATAAGAGGTGTATCATTTTGTATTTGTCACAAAAATGAAAATTCAACTGGGTTCTAGCACATGTAGAAATGAAGAAATCCTGTCTGGATTATGAGCAGTGTATCTTGTCTTGTTTTTATGATTAACCTCCATATTATCATCTAGAGGATCAAAGGAAAAAGGAAGGAGTCAAAGAATAGATGCAAGGTAACAAGGTTGTTTTGGATATTTGTGTAATAAAGAAGGGAAAATGGGCACTTAAAAGGCAGCCTTGTGCTCTCAAGGAAATGAACTGTTAAGAGCAGATAAATAATCCAGGTTGGAAAGAGCAAATAAACAATAAGGACATGGTTAAATCTTTGTTCCATCAATCATACTGCAATAGCTAAAAGTATAAGGATGGTTGGACAAAATTCTCATTGTAGCATCTACTTGGCATTGAGAAGGAAGGACTGTAAGAAGGTTCTTATACAATAATTTCTTATAATTTGTGAATGCCATTGCCGAAACTGCATCTGACTTTCATGTGTGTCAGGGAAGAGTTCAAAAATTTGCTTCCTTATGCAATTAGAGAGGAAAATGCTAAGGCTTGCTAAAATCAGCGATATTCCCACTGCACAGTTGGAAACTAGATAGAGACAGTTACTATTTAACTTTCAAAAACTTATGCTTGACTAGCTGAAAAGTATTGGATTTTTTTTCTCATGACCTTGAGTACAAAGTCTCATAATCAACTGGATGAAAAATCAATTCTATCTTTCAAATTCTTGAACCAGGACTATATAACTGATATTACAGCAATAAAAGAAATAATTCCAGTCTATAGAAAGGTATCACAGTAGCAACATACTTGAATTTTTGGGGTGCTTCAAACAATCTCATCCTAAAGATAGGATTCCAGGGTGTTTGTAGTTTTTAATTGGCAAAGTTGGCTCTATTTTTGGAACTTTTTTGGCTCTTATATAGGTATCATTTTGCACCAATTCTTCGCCAGGTATTTTTCTTGGACTCACTAAAGGAGTTTCATTTTACGCATCCTTTGTATTATTAAACCTTCAATAGAACATTGGTTTGCCATACAAACTTTCTTAGAGAGAAACTGGCAACTCGGAGCAGGTTACAAGCCCTCCTTCTATAATGGACAGAGGTGACCCCAGAATGTGGCAATAGTTTTCCACTTCAGCCGTTGTAAAAGAAAATAAAGAGCTTCTCTCTGTAACATCTAAGGCCTACTTGGATGGCCTATTCTGGCCAAAACAACAAAAAAGTACCTCTACGTTGTTATCTTGTGAAGGATAACGTTTCCCTCCATTAGTAACTTTTTCTATAGTCCCTACTTCTTGATCCATTAGTTTGACTTATCCATACACTAAAGAACATTAAATATTGTATTCTATTGCACAAAGATGATCTGAAAGGGAAAACCTGTTAAAGCATAGTATTTCAGTTGACGTATCAAATTCTCGGTTGCATACAAACAGAAACTGCTTGTTCCATACAAATAGAAACCACTTGAAGATATCTATGAACCACATGAACATAAAAAATGTTCAGTCTCGTAACTCTTAATTAAATCTGTAAATAATTTGACATTAGCCTTCTTGGCTTAGTGAAAGCCCTAATGTTATATCCTATTTGAAAGTCTTAAAAATCTCACAAAAACGTATAAATATTTTGGAATTCTGTACGCCCAGCCTCTAAAAGCCCTAACTTTCTATATTCCTCTGTGTAATTTGAATAGAATACTATCAAATACTAGAATAATCAATTTCCATTCTCGCAAGACTTTGAAATGTGCAGAACAGAAAGAGAAATCATTCAATCAAACTACTCGAAATGTATCAGAATCCCCATCCTTTAACTCAATGAATTTATTCGCAAACTCTGTCGTTTTTTTAAACAAATGTTGAGCACAACCTCCTCTAGTCCATTTATAAAGAGCCTTATCTTATGAAATATTATCTATAATCCAAAATCGGGTTAAATTTTTCCATTGAAAGCTTAGAATAATTGAACTGAGAGAACCAAAGAACAATTGTAGATACTTTAATCAACTTTTTTTTTCTCTAATTCTGCTGCTTAAAACAATGTTTTGAGCAAGACCTATTTCGACAAATTTAGTTCATAGAATACAGTGGCTTATTTAATGAATTTTCTCCAAGACAGAGCATACAGGATTCGTGACAGCCACAAAAAAAAAATTATGGGATTTTGCAATTTAAGCATTCTCTTGCAAAAAAATACCTTTTATGAACTCGATGAAGAAACACAAATGATCTGTTGGAAGTCGTGCATAAATGATCTGTTGGAAGTGGTGCATGAAGGGATCTGGGGGCTAGGGGATTTATTCCAGAGCGATTGCAAACCAGGATTGTACAAAAGCGAGCTCCTGAGCTCGTTTTAGTGCATGAGCTCGTTTCAGGGCAGGGAGAGGGAATATGCCATAACAGCAAAATACAAAGAGGCATTCAATGTAAAGGCACCATATATTTGTATTTGAGTCAAATGATTTCAAAGAATTTGGAATAGTTTAATATTTTTTAAATTTGGAAAAATAAATGGACAAGAGGGCAAAGGAATGAAACTAAGTGATTGGGTGGGATAATTATAATGGCTTGTGTCATTTCTTTGAGTCACATTGAATCGATATATAAATCAATTATAAATTGAGTAATTATTCATTATTAAAGTGGGGTTTTAGATAAATTATTTATTTATTAATGTTAATTTGTAGTTTTTAATAATATATTTGTGTTAAAGAAAATTATTTAAATTAATGATGTATTAAGATTTTTGTTAATTTTTCTATATTATATTCTAATTTATTTTAAATTTGTTTTAAATATGTTTTCACCTTCATGTATGTAGGTTATTTATTTGCATATTTAAATTTTTGTTGTAGTTTTTTTCTTAAAAAAATGACTATTATGATTGTGATGGTGAGAAGGTATTATATAAATAGCGTTAAGGATTATTTAGAATAAATAGGAGTTTCTTTCTCATTATCTAAGACTAATCTTTGAGAGAATGGATATACATTCCCTAATTATCACATAAACAATAGGTTAATCTTGCATTTATTGCTTTCTCTCCATGGAGGTTCGCTAAACAACAGGAATACCTCCTCTTATGTGAATTTGATTGTCTTCGCCTCTTAAAGGATTTTCAAACATTAATAATTAAATCTTCATTAGTTTAAAGATGTAGTCTTGTCGAATATACCAAAAACATAGTAGGATTCTTTCATTGTGGACAAAATCAAGTACATGTATGAGGGAAGTATTCCTCTATGGATGGTTAACAATTTCATCAATAACTACAAGAAAATGCTTCAATATATATATTTAATGATCTTTAGTCATCATCTAAAGAGTTCAAGAATCAAATAAATTCCAACCTAAGTTCTAAGTATATGTTAAGCTTGTACTTAGAGGTTCTATTATTGTAAAAATTGACAATTATGGAAGTTGTGGCAAGGTATTGAAGGAGGGACTATCATTTTGGGGCAGAGCTAGCCTCTTTTTAAATGATAGTTTCCAAAATTGAATCCATCTTCAATGTATGTATGTTGTCTAGCTTTGAGTTTGGTTTCCCTTTCATCCTAGAGATCAGAGAAATACATGCAATGTATTATGACTTTCTTAGCCATTTAAGTTAGTCATTTTTAGTTCGGTCACTTAAAATTTCTCAAATTTAGTATTAATTTAGGAGGTGAACTTTTACAACTTGTAATTGTAAGATCATTAGATGAGGTGATCATCTAACTCAATTTTTTGTATATGGAAAAGCTAGAAGATGTTATTGAGAAGAGGAATATCATGATGTCCTTGGTTTCAACTAGACACTAATGTAAACCGACTTTGAAACCACCATGGGGGATCTGAAGGGAAACATCTAGTGCTCTTGTGTGTATGAGGGTTCAAAATTAAGGCCCCCTCTTATTTGCATGAAGTGTTCCTAGTACAAATCCATCTTAGAGTCAAGGCCATGAATATATGAAGTCCAAGTACTAAATTTATTGTTTATAAATAACCTCTTTAACAAATTGACACAAACATATAATGATGTCATTTACATTGGAGGTGTATGTCACCTGAATTGTGTTACAACTTTAATCGCTCCCCAACAAAAAGGTGTCATGCTCCCTTGTGATGGTGCATCAACCCTAATGGAGAACAATCTCGTGATGTAAAAGAAATTTAAACATGATGTAACTTTAATAGTGCCCTACATTCACCCCTTGGCTCACTCATGGAAAATGTGCGGCTATTTCAAGAATTGATGTGGATAATATCATTTTATTTTCTCTTATGTATAGTATTATACATTGACACAATTGTGGTTTTTTAGCAAAAAAAATATTTCTATCAAGGGTTAGCTCCTTGTTCATTAGGGTTGAATAGGTTGTTTCATTATGAGTGATTTATTCATTGTCAACTCCTTATGTGGGAGAACACTACAAGCTCCATGTCAACATGAAGAGTAGATATTGTCAGCAATTCTTATTGAGGTTTTTCAAATTATCCAGTTGTTCTACATTTGGTATACATGTTATAAGCACATTACCCACAAATGCACACCCTCGAGACCAATACCCAGTTCTCTAAAAATAAAATGGTACCAATATTCTTAGTTAGAGGTGAAGGATTCTCCTAAGAGGTTATTTTTTTGGTTTGAGGTGTTGTGTTTTGCCTTAGAAACTAAGCAGCTAAGGGCTTCAAGAGTTAAGATTTAAGGGCCAAGGGCTTGGGGGGGAAGGGATTTAGGGGTTAAAGGCTTAATAATTAAGGGATTTAGGTGTTAGGGGCTAAGGGGTTAGGTTTTAAGGTGTTTGGGGGTTATGGATTAAGGTTTAAGGGTCACGGGTTAAGAGAATAAGGGGTTAGTGCTTAGGGGGTTCATGGATTCTAGGTTATGAGTTAATAGCTTAAGGTTTAATGCGTCGAGGATTTGGTGGATTATGAGGTATGAGTGTAGGGGCTAAGGGAGTATGGCTTCAAGGTTAAGGGATAGAGAATTTAATGGTTATGGGTTAATGACTTATTGGTTGTGATAATGGGGCGCCTAATGCCCTTATCACCACTATGAGGGGTTCCCCATTCAATTTCTCTTGTTACCTTCCCTCTAGGCCCCCTAGCCCCTATGACATTATGTCTTAATCCCCCTTCTCATTCTCTAATGCCTGGATTATAGATCTTAGTAAACCATGCTTGGACATCCCACTTCTACCCATCCATGCTACATGTGTGTCCCCCAGTCCTATTCAATACACCACAAAATACTCCTCCCACCTTTTCGGTCATATCATTCAACTTATCCTAACAATATGTGTGAAATTGGTGTTTATGTTGTAAAGTGAACAGAGAAAGAATATTACTTGTTTTTTCTATTGAGAAGATGTAAAAATTAATTGTCATGATTGGAATTTGCATGCATCAATCTAGATTGGCTTGTTTTTCGAGCTTAGACATGAATAATCATTTGGTCATACTCCATCCTATCGATGGAGTCTGATACCACAAAGGTATCGATGGGAAATTTGAGAGATTCTTTTGAAAGCTTGTATGTTGTGGTATTTATCTCCTTCAGAATGTGTTTGAAAGATAGCTAGTCCAAAGAGTTGGGGGAATCTATGATATCTTGTAGGATGGGGTGTAGGTAGATGTTTTCTATCATGAATTATTGACCCAATTGATCATGATTTTTGAATCCCCCATGATCTATAGGTATTTGACTCTTTTGATGGATGCAATTTCCAGAAGGGTACAAAGAGCAGTGGAATCAACTCAGTTGTTGGAGCCTTAACTTTGGGTATGTCTTACTTTCTCACTATAATACTGGGAGAGGAAGAGTACCACACCCACTTTGCAGCTAGTTGGGATAACTTGTGAAACACCATCAAATAAGTCACAAGGGCATCCAAGAGGGAGTGGAGGAATTACCAAAATCCATTATTTTGTGGTTTACGATGAATCTTGTCTTCCAAACACTATTTTTTATCAATTTAATTGTGATATTTGTTAGAATTTCTTGTGAAAAAGATGTGTTTTTGTTCCAATCCCACAAGATATTGTTGATTAGAATGCATGGGACACATTTAGAATAATCTTCCATGATGTCCAAGCTTAGATAGGACAATGAACCTGTCATGTTCAATTTTTCAAGGGTGGTGGTGATGACCTACACTGTGTTGGGACAAGAGATAAATAAGTGTGAAGAAATATCATCATATGACTTGCATAAAGGATAGATGTTGGGGTGATTCTTAAACTATCATGGATATTTATTTTGAACAAAATGTGTTGTTGTTCCAATCCCACTAGATATTTTTGATTAGAATGCATGGGAAACCATTTTAATAAATCTTCCATGATGTTGTGTAGCTAATTTTTGAAAATTTCAACCAAGCTTAGATAAGACCATGAGCCTATGATGTTCAAGTTTGCAAGGGTGGTACGGGTGATGACCTACACTGTGTTGGGACAAGATATAAATAAGTGTGAAGAAATGTCATCATGTGACTTGCATAAAGGATATATGTTCGGGTGATTCATAAACTATCATGGATATTTTTCGTGAATAAAATGTGTTGTTGTTCCAATCCCACCAGATATTGCTAATTAGAATGCATGGGAAACTTTTTAAAAAAAACTTCCATGATGTTGTGTAACTAAGTTTTGAAATTTTCTTCCAAGCTTAGATAGGAGCATGAGCCTATCATGTTCAAATTTTCAAGGGTGGTGGTGATGACCTGCACCGTGTTGGGACAAGAGATAAATAAGGGGTGATTCGTAAAATATCATGGATATTTCTCGTGAACAAAATGTGTTGTTGTTCCAATCCCACTAGATATTTTTGATTAGAATGCATGGGAAACCTTTATAATAATATTCCATCATGTTGTGTAACTAAGTTTTGAAATTTTCTTCCAAGCTTAGATAGGACCACGAGCCTATCATGTTCAATTTTGCAAGGGTGGTGGTGATGACCTGCACTGTGTTTGGACAACTAGAGATAAATAAGTGTGAATAAATATCATCATATGACTTGCATAAAGGATAGATGTTGGGGTGATTCATAAACTATCATGGATATTCCACTAGACAGTTCATCATAACAGACCAGATAAAACTATATTTAAAAATGAATGAATAAGAGTTTGTGACAGGAAGTGTCAGTGAGTTTCAGATGTGCTAAGGAGGGAATGACCAATAACCCAAGATTCTCCCCCAACTTGTCAAACTTCCCCTTTGTTAGGAGCTTTGTCAAACTATTAACCATATGCAACTTTGTCAGAATGTGGTACAAAACTACCAACTCCCTAATGAACTTGGAATCTTAGGAAATTGTATTGAATATCAATGTGTTTGAAATGGTCATGACACATTGGATTTTCATAGAGCTTGATGTAACTTTGATTCTCACAAGAGACAATATTGGGCTTCAACAACTGATTGGTTGCCTCTACAATCAAGTTGCAAATCTAGATAGCTTCATAATAAGTATATAAAACTTCCATATACTTTGCTTCAGTGGAACTGAGTGCAATTGCTGCTTGCTTCTTGTTGATTTGATGAAAATGATTTATAAAATGATAATAATGATGTTTAAAATGAGCCTTATGATGGTCTAATTATACACATTGATTGTTCCCGAGGTGTAGGGGTATTTTTATAACATCACTGCCCTTGAAAGCTTTGTCTTGAAAGCACAGTAATTATAATTTTCTTTAGTTAAGCACATTTTTGTGGTGGAATGAATTTTATCAGATATCTATTTATACTTTGTAGAGGTTTGACTTTGTTTTTCGTTTGAGTGTTGGTGAGGTTTCTTTGTTTTTTTTGCATCATAGTCTAAATTATTTTGACCTGATTGTTTAACATGAAAGCTTTATGCTTATTGGAAATATATTTGAAATACCTGCATGATCAAGAAACTATTATGGTTAATTAAATTACTAATTAGGTACTACAGAAAGAGGATGATGCTGAGAGGGCTTGCCTGGGTGACTCTGGGAGAAACTCGGAGGTGGTTAGGAAAAGCTCTTCTAAGTTACAAATATGAAGAGAAAAAAATGGTGATATATATGTGGTTGCTCAACCTGGGTTGTATGGAAAATCTTGGCAGAGAGTGTTTACCTTTCCATGTCTTCACGAAAGTAGGTTGTCTAGTCACAAAATAAGATCACTACATGTAGGTGATGGTTCTGTAGTAAGTTCTCAGCCTTATCTTCAGAATGGCTAACAGAGAGGATTAGGTTTGAATACAGGATATAATTTTATGAATTTGGAGATTTAGAGTTAAAGAAAAAATTGTTGTGATGTTTGGATGAGTGCTAATTTGTAGGGTTTTCCATTTTTATAATTTTCTTTGTTGTGCTTTCTACCATGCTACCTAGTTGCTTTCCTGTTGCCCTAGCATTTTAACTTTTTCGATGTTTATCTCTCTATTGTTTCTTGCCCCATTTGAAATGTCATCCTTATTTGGTAGGTGTTTTCTTCAATATAGTGTGAATATTTTTCCATCACATAGCTTCTGTGGCATTTTTCTACGAAAATAGCTTGTAAGGCCCATTCATCAGGGTATTTGATGAAATAAAATGATAATCGATGATCACCAACTAATGGTACCTGCAAAGATTTACTCTAAAAATTCTACAGTTTTCCTGTGCCAACAATTATGCAACATTTTAACCTCGTGAACTAGTCTCCTCTATTCTCTTAGCTGATGCTATAAGCACTTATTGTTGTTGTCAAATCTTTCACTCTCTAGTCCCATTGAGCTATTTAAGTTATTTGTGGACATTGATCTATTTTCATTTCATTTCTTCAATTTTTTTGACTGTTATGCGTTACCTTTGGCCAGTGCCTTATTTCTTACCTATTATTTTTCTACATAAGAATTCGAGCCAGCCAAAGTAGCATGGGTAGCAAGAACCACTAAGTCCAACCAAAGCCCACTAGGGGCAGCACAGAGGAAGCAGGAGCCACACAGGGCTGACACAGGCCCAGTCAGGGCAACATAGGGGTAGTGTAAGCCCTTTAGGTGTGACGTAGGCCCTTAGTGAGCAGCGCAGAGGCCGAAACAGGCCAGTCAGGTTAACATAGAGGGATTCAGAGCAACGTATTACTACCATTTTTATTTCTCTGTTGGGTGAACCAGTTTTGATGCCCAAGATTGTTGTACTTAGATTATGCATAATAATGAAAACCCTCCAGAGATAGTTGCATTGGTTTTCCCAAATTGGGTTTTTTCAGGGGACATTTGTCTAGAAAATCCATGTGTCACTTTGTCTATGAGCATGTTATTCAATATTTGATTTGTATGTGTAGGTTGCTAGTTGTATTTACTATTCACTTCGCTAATTTATTGAATATTTCAGAAATTAACTTGTAACTTAATTCAAGTAGGAGAATTAAGTCAAGATACTGCAGTAGGGTTTCTTATATTAAGAGATTTTCACATTCCCTAGGTCTAGCCCCATTAGGTCACCTAGGGCAACAATTTCCCAGGAATCTAGCTAGAGGAAAACTTCTATATCCTAGAGGCGGCTGCGTTGTTGGGTGCCATCACTCTCCTCAGAACTTGGGCCAATTCTGATGGTGGAATCTCCGGATACCTCAAGCCCTGGCTCTAGGATCAAGTTTTTCCTAGGTGTTCCCAAGGATAGAACCTAGTAGGATCAATTTGACCTATCAAAGTAAAAAATCTTGTCTGATCCTTTCCCCTCACCTTGTCCAGGATAGGAACATCATTGGTTGCTAAATTCCATCCCCAAACCTGGGCTGGGTACACTTGGCCAAGTGTGGTCCCATTTGGTGTCAAAGGCCTTTCATCAAGGACCATTTGGGAATCCAAGTTCCCAAAGAATTTTAGGGATTTATAACTTCTTTCATAAGTCCTTTTCTTCTCCCTCAACCCTTCAATCCCCCTCCTCTCTCCCTATAAGATAAATTCCCTTGCTTAAAAGGAAAGCAAGTCCCACTCTTTATTTTATCTTAGGGAAATGGTTTTGAGGGTCACTTCCCACCTATTCATTGAACTATACTCTACAAGTGACTTCCTAAACTACCGGGACTCCACCCATCGGTTAAAGTCCGTGAAGAGCGAGGAGCCTTAGCTGTGGTGACAATGGGCTAAGCCTCCATCATTTCACTTGTCCTGGCAATTTCCCTCTTAGGAACCCCTTTTAGGTCCACTACTAGTCTGAGTGGTAAAAAATTTTTCACAATTCCATTTGTGAAAAACTCTTTGGTATGCCCACTTTTGCCATACTACAGCTCCAATATGAGAAGACCAGGGCTATGGAGGCTACCCTTCTTCTCTCTGAATCAATCCTCTATAATATAGTGAACTAGGGATAGTTGGTTGGCCCACTTGACTGTTACTTTAGTCCTTCAAAGTCTGAACATCCTTATGCCCTATACACCTACCCTTCTACCAATTTTTTTGTCCTTCACCAGAACAAGAGTCAGGGCTCTTCTTTGAAAATAACCTAACAACCCTCCAACTGTACTTGAACTACCATCAATCTGCCCAACCATAGTCAATTATTTTTACTGATCTAGGTCCCACAATATTGTCTTCATCTAGGGTTCTTCAAATCTGCCACCTAATAATGGTTTGAGTCCTCTCAAGATCACTATTCTTGTGTATCGAAAATTTGATCTAATTTGTTGTCTAATCTATGAACAAATATGAACTACTCCTCTTATCATACTTCTAACAATTTATAGATGACTGAACTAGGGTCACAAATTAGCCACTAACAGTCCATTTACTAATTTTTCATAGGTTTCTTCAGATCTTTGTCTAAAAATCTATGGAAATTCCACCAAAATCAACTCCTCTACATGTCAATCCGTTCTTCATATGGCACATTTCTGCTGCATGCTCAATCTTCTGCTCAGGTTCCACCCTCCTTTGGATCGGTTGTCTCCACACATACTGAATCTGCAAACCATCTTCCAAATCTGCAGTCTTTATTGCGAAAATAAACCTCACTCTAAGGGTCACAACCCGTCTTCTTCTACGAAAATTTTTCATAGTCTTAAGGGCATACCTTATGAACTAAACATGCTAGGAAACCATCCTAACTAGGGCATTATACTTATGTACTTCTAATTGTTGTAGAACAAACCCTATTCACACATAGAAAAACACGACTTTTTCCTCCATAAGAGACTCAACCTAGCTCATATGGATCCATAGATTCTGTGCATTTCTTTGACTGAATCTTGACATGAACTTCAGATCTCAATTTCGACCCTCAAACTAGGGTTAACTCATTCAATATTACGGCTGCGTCGACTTCTGTTATGGCTTTAAATTATAGTGCAAGCTCCATTTATGTTGGTCTTTATCATAGACCTTGCAGCCTACTAACCACCACAAGGCAAGATGGTATCAACCCTCTCTTCTATTTCATGTAGAAAATCTAACCAATGAGATTCAATATGATCTTGTAATGTACTAGAACAAGATACTGAATCCTTCCTACAATTTGTGGAAACAAAACACGATCGCACAATCACATATAAGTAAGAGAAAAAAGTTATCAAACGCACAACACAAGATGTATCTGGGGAAGCAAATACTCAAAACCCTCTATCTCTATTTTGTATTAAGTCAAGGAATCATGAAACAATACAATGCTTAATCTCTCTTGAGATTCTCTAGCACTCTGCAAATTGTCTCCTGCTGATCTACACAAAATTGGTCTAATACTTAGCCAATTATCAGCCTTCCTTCAGCCTGCCTTGCACACGCAATTCATATGGAATTATCTCCATATTAATTAGGAAAATCAACCTTCTAATTACACATGGGAAATTTTCTATAAATACAACTAATAGTTATGTACCTTTGAACTGTGTTACAATAAGGATGAAGGGTATTCTTATTATTCAAAAATAAGATAAAACCCTAAACAACCAAAACCCTAACTCGAGGATATGTAACACCAAGAGTTTATGGGCCCCATTGGGATTAGTTGGGTAGCCAATTTCCTGGGGTCGTAACTTGGTCATATTATCTTCATTTGACGCACATGATACCTTGTTAGAAAGATCTCTCCTAGGACTACAACTAATAATGCAATTTCTATGAAATCATGAAACCTTTCATGCCCAAAAAACATTTTTTGGGGCCTCAAAATGACTTCAAAAGTTCAGGAATCGAAAAACTGACAAAAATAGTAAATTGTGCTACAATTAAGGAAAATGAAAAACTGAAAGAGACAATGGCGAGGACCCAAGTGGAATAGGCGGGTGGCCTCCAATATCCACCTCGAACACCTTAAATTGAATTTCTTGAGCTAACTCAATCATCATGACTTAGTTAACTGACACAAGTTGTTATGAGATGAAATTACAATTTATTGTCTAATTTATTTAAGGGAAAAATAAATTAGACACCTCACATTCTTCACTCCTAGTACATCAAAATTCCCCATCAGTGTGGGTGCATTTTTTTTTGTCCTTTCTAGTTGTCAATTTCACTATTTCTTGTTGCAAATTTCAACACTCCCTCTCAACAAGAAAGGAATTCAATCTATCCCCATTCGGTACCTTTGGAATGTTCTGCATGCTATGCTTATCTAGTGTTTTTTTCACCTAAAAATCCTGAAACTGAATAGCCTCTGAACAAATAAATCATTATAATGCATCTATCATCAGAGTCTTCTGATTGCTGCTAGCTACTGCACGTGTCTGGTACTGGATTCTCTACGATTCTGCTGACATCTGCATTCGTGCCCTTTCAAATGTTGCTAACTCTGATTTGTTCTCCAGTATTTGACATCTGTCACTCTAATTTCTGTCTTGCTAACATTTGATTACATCAATCTAACTGATCCTTCCTAATACTGTTGTACTGTGGGCCCCTCGTAGCCAGGTTATATTCATGAGAAACGCCATCTCAATGGACCTTGCCTAAATTTCTTATCTTGGGATTATGTCTACACATCACCCCACAATACACCTCGAGGTGTGGCTGCTCCCTCTTCCCATCTGGCTCGAAATTTCCCCCTCATGGAGGTCTCTGCTTGAGTCGACGCTTCCACTTGGTCTCCTCTTTGCTTCTCATGAGGATGCATGTTGAGAGGTAATTTATGCTCCCTCTAAACCACCAAGTCTCTAACTTCTGCCTTTATCCTAAAATATTTGCATACATCTGGAACCTCAAGTACATATAGGTTCTTAACTCGCACATAGTGTAATTGTCCCTACGTTACAAAAAGTTTCTAAAAAAGATTTGATTTTAAATCGATGATATCTCCCTCATCTGAGCTCCGATTCAACCAACTTTTATTTTTTTCCATTTGGGTAGATTTTCGCAAGGAATCCAAATATTATATTTGCTTTTGAAAAATTTACACCAATATATTCAGATATTCTCTGCAAACTCACTGCCCAAAAAATTCCTGCTCTGATACCATGTAGAAAATATAACCAACGAGATTCAATCTGATCTTGTAATCTACTAAAACAAGATATTGAATCCTTCCTACAATTTGTGGAAACAAAACACGATCACACAATCACATATAAGTAAGAGAAATAAATTATCAATCGCACAACAACATGATGTATTTGGGGAAAGAAACTGATCAAAACCTCTCTATCTCTATTTTGTATTAGGTCAAGGAATCATGAAACAATACATTAATGCTTAATCTCTCATGAGATTCTCCAGCACTCTATCAATTATCTCCCATTGATCTAAGCAAACTCAGTCTAGTACTTAGCCAATTCTCATCCTTACTTCAACCTGCATTGCTCATGCAATTCCTAGGGAATTAACTCCTTATTAATTAGGAAAATCAATCTTCCTTGATTGCACAATCCATCATGGCATCCCAATGACTTTATAATTCCACATGGGAAATTTTCTCTAAATAGAATTGATAGTTATGTTCCCTTTAACCTCTATCTCAGTTGGGTATTCCTCGAAACTAACATGCATGCAACTATTAATAGAGAATTTTCAGTTATATGATTGATCACTCATTGTGAATTAAATCTAATTTAATTCACTGGACTTCTCATTAGCTCATCACTCAGTTAGAACTAGTTAAACTTATTTTAACTCATTTAATTGAGTTAATTACACTTGCACCCCACTAATGCATCAACTTCAACTGGACCCCAAAAATATTATAATACCTCTGGATGCCTCATCTTAGACCCTCAATTACTTGAATTTGTTGAGCTAACTTGGTCATCATGACTTAATTAACTGACACAAGTTGTTATGAGATGAAATTACAATTTATTTTCTAATTTATTTAAGGGAAAAATAAATTAGATGCTCCACATTCCTCACTCCTAGTGCATCAAAATTCCTCACCAGTATGGGTGCCTTTTTTTTTGTCCTTTCTGGTTTCCGATCTCACTGTTTCTTGTTGCAAATTTCAACAATTCAAAATTTGATGCGGCCTTCATACAAAGACACCATTGAAATCACATGCCCAGATTCTCATGAGAAACCTCTCTTAAGCTCGATCTACCATAAGAGAACCAACAATATGCCATCCTACTTCCTAGCAAAAACCGACCATTAAGGTATGCAACATTCTTTTTAACCCTCACATGATGATATTTCTCTTGGAGGATGATCATGACCTCCATTTAGCAACCCTTACTTGGCCCTCATACTCGACCTAATTTAGGACTACATCTCTCTTCATCCCCTTGATGTGCCAGATAGTGGGAATACACGTCAAACGTGCTAAGATGTGCCAAGTGATGAGGCATGCCAAGATGTGCAAGGGTGTGTCAATGCATATTAGGTACTGCCAAGACAAAAAAAGGGAGAAAAAAGTTAAACTACAAGGAAATGAACACGTAAGAGGTTTAACAAGTCATCAATTTACCTTTTCCAAGAGGGGCATGCTAGGCACACCAACACCAAGGGTCAATAGGTGCCAAGTGCAAAGTCTTAGTGCATTCTAAGTGCCAAGTATTCCTTTGTTGCTTCTCATCTACTTTCCAAAAATTGATCATCACAAATAAATTTAATATTAAACCATGCCAAATCATACCAAGGCATCTCAAAGTATTCCAATCATGTTAAGACTTTCCAAGTGCCAACACATGCCAAGTGCCAATATGTGTCAGGGACTAGTGTTATGCATGTTATGAAGTGGAAGGGAATGTTGAAGAGTGCTAAGGTGTGTTAGAGAGTGATAATGCATGTTGATGAGTGTTAAGGATTACTAGGAAAAAACATTAAGGGAGCATTGGGTAAAAATTCATGGAAGTTAATGAATATGATGAACTTGTGCCAGAGACTAGTGTTAATGAGTGTTAGTTGTCATGCCAAGGAGGGAGTGACAAGGTATGCTAAGAATTGGTAAGACATGCTAGGGAATATCAAGGCATGTCAAGAATTCCCAAAGTGTGCTTGGGCGTTCCAGGGTGTGCTAATTATATAATGTGAAAATTAATAGTACCAAAATATTTCAATACATGCTAGGTGCTAAGGATGTGGCACAGGGTGCCAGGGTATGTCAATATGTGTCAAGGAAACAAAAGGAAGAACCAATAAGAGGGTTAATAAGTCAAGACTTTATCTTTTTGAAAAGGGGCATGCTAGGCACACTAATAATAGGTCCCAATACATTCCAAGTGGCATTGTGTGCCAACTGCTAATGTATGTCAATGCATTCAACCAAGGTGTTCTAGGGCATGCTAGGGACTATATGCAGCATGCCAACACATGCTAGGAGAGTTCCATGTTGTGCTAGCGCATGCCACCATGTGCTTAGGCGTCGGTGTCATCACAAGATGTTCTAGGTACAATGATGTTCCAAGACATTTGGGGTGCTAAGAAATGTTAGTGTGTGCCAAAGCATTAATTTAAGGTGTGCCCAGATTGTTGAGGATTGTTAGGTCTTTCTCATTAATAGAATTTTCAAAGATTTATTATGTATTAAATAATATATTTCCTACACACAATAGTGGAACTTTATCTAAAGGGAATTTTCTAGATAATAAACTTAATATATGTGAATCATGTGTTGACTCATAGGAAATCTCTATTTGACTAGTCATTACTTAAGGGAAATGATACACACTAATTACTTCTAAAAAAATTGATTGACCCTAACCACTATGGCCTTGGACATATTATAAAAAATACTCCACAATAATGGTATAAAAACGTTATCTTTTGACAAAAAAAATAATAACAGGCACATAGTGTCATCAAAAACTCATTGGAATGATCAATGATGACGGGTATTTTTTGACCGTCACCAAAAGTAACAAAAAGAGCATTGGTGAGGGTCATTAAAATTTCCTCACTAGAAGTGTCACCAAAGAGAGAATTAGTGATGTGCCTTTAACGAACCTCACCAAAAGTTTCATTGAAAATGTCTTTGGTGACGGACCATAAAGGACCATCACTATATACACTTACAGTGACGGTATTTTAATGATCAATGATGACGGAAATTTTTTGACTGTCACCAAAAGTAAAAAAAAGAGCATTGGTGAGGGTCATTAGAAGTTCGTCACTAGAAGTGTCGCCAAATAGAGAATTAGTGATGGGCCTTTCACGACCCTCACCAAAAGTGTCATTGAAAATGTCTTTGGTGACGGGCCATAAAGGACCATCACTATATACACTTACAGTGACGGTTTTTTAAGGACCGTCACCATATGTGAAATTGGTGACGGACCTTAAAGGTCCGTCACAAGCATGACCCTCACCAATGTGCTTTTTTTCTTGTAGTGATGTCAATTAGGCTTGTCCAAAAGAAAACTATCCTACTCCCTTAATCGACCAGATTATTGACGATTGTGCTGGATGCGAAATTTTATCCTTTATGGATGGATTTTCTGGCTACAGTCAAATCAATATCCACCCATATCACCAACATAAGACAACATTCATCTGTCCCTATGGCACATTTTCATATAGGAAAATTTCATTTGGTTTAAAGAGAGCTGGGGAAACTTTTCAGAGACCAATGGATTATGCTTTCAACAACATCAAGAACATTGTTCAACCATATCTAGATGACTTACCAGTGCATTCACAAAATCGGACTGATCACCCGATGCATTTGACAACCATTTTTTTATGCTGTCGACACTACAAGATATGCCTCAATCCACACAAATGTGTGTTTTGTGTTGGTTTTGGTCAATTTCTCAGATTCATAGTCTCAAAAGAAGGAATTCAAATAGACCCATTGAAGGTACATGCCATTATTGATTTAACTGCACCATCAAACTTACTTCAGATACATAAAGTTCAAGGAAAGGCTAACTTCATGAGAAGGTTCATTCCAAACTACGCTAAAATGGTTAAAGGATTTACTTGACTATTGAAAAAGGGGGTTCCCTTCCATTGGGACCAAGTTACGCAAGCTTCTTTTGAGGTTTTCAAGGACCATCTTGTCCGATCGTCATTAATGTATCCTCCTAATTATCAAAATGATTACTTCCTATATATCATCGCGGCTGAAATTACCATCGCTATGGTTTTGGTCCAAGTAGAAAATGGAATTGAACATCTAATCTATTATTTGAGTCATAATCTCAATGATACATAAGTTAAGTAATCGTATGTGGAAAATATTTCCTTGGTAGCTATTCAATTTGTCTAAAGATATCACCATTATATCCTGCTCCGAAAAACAACAATAGTTTTGGATTGCAACCCCATCGTTTACATCTTATCACATCAATTGCTAGGGGAAAATATTCAATATGGATTTCCATTTTGCAGGAATTTGATTTGGAATCCATTAAATCCAAGTCAAATATTTCTTTAGTTTTGGTTTAGCTTCTCTGTGACCTTCCCTCTGATAGTACTGCTACTACATTGGAACCATCTATTCCAGACGAGTCTCTATTTCTTATTGGATCAGCTGATCCCTGGTATGGATATTTAATAATTTATCTCCAAACCCAAAATTTTTGACCTAATACCTCTCACTCTAATCAGCAATGTATTCGATAACAAGACAAATATTATCTAATCGTCGGCGATACACTTTATCATAGTGGTGTTGATACCATTTTAAGGAGGTGTCTAACTCATGAGGAGGCTGAAAAAGTGTTAAATGATTTCCATGCTGGGGCTTGTGGTGGAAATTTATCTGGATATTCTACCACGTAGAAAATACTCCGGGATGGTTACTTTTGACCTACTATTTTTCGAGATTGCATCCTCGCAGTCAGAAGTTGTCATGCATGCCAGATTTCTTACCGTAAAATCTGTAAACCGCCAGTGCCAATGCATCCTGTTGTTTTTGCTGGAACATTTACGAAATGGGGTATTGACTTTATGACTTGTAACCCTCCTTCATCTAGGGGCATGGTTATATTATTGTCGCAGTCAACTATTTTACGAAATGGGCCGGAGCGATGCCTACATTCAACAACATAGGACAAATAGCTACATTTTTTTTCTTCAACCATGTTATTGCACAGTTTGAGGTCCCACGGGCTATAGTTATGGATCATGGGAAGCATTTTCACAACCATATGATGTCTGAATTGACTGCGAAGTTAGGATTGTCACATGATAATTCTACTCCTTATTATCCACAATCAAATGGACAAGTTGAGGCTATTAACAAAATTCTTAAACGAATGCTTTAACGAATGATAGGATTCTGTAAAAGGAACTGGCACTTGATCCTATACTCTGCCTTGTGGGCATATCGAACCTCAGTGAGAAACTTGATCAGATTTACTCCTTTTTAATTGGTGTATGCTGTGGAAGCCATCTTACCAATCCAATGTGAAATATTATCGTTAAAACTTGCGATAGAATTGTTACCTGACACCTCAAAAGAAGAAGCGTGTCTCCTTAACCTCATTCATCTAGATGAAATGCGTCATGAAGCCCAATTGGCTAATGAAGCACATAAGAAACGTATAAAGGTGTAATACGACAAAAATTTCTAGCTTCGCATCTACTAAGAGGGTGACCTGGTCCTTTTTTATGATCAAGAAGCTGATGTTATAGGTACAGGGAAATTTAAACCATTATGGCATGGCCCCTATATTTTTGAAAGACTTCTTGCTAAGGGTGCCTATGAGTTAGTTGATTACGATGGGATTCCATTGGCACAACCTAGAGATGGGTTGTATTTGAAACGTTGCTATGCTTAATCATGAGCGTAGTAAGTTTTTGTATTATATTTTTTATATGCTATTGATTTGCATTCACTACCTTAACTTGTTTTTAGATTTTTCTTGACGTTAGTAATCCGCTTTACATTTCGTCATAGATGACTGAATCTTCAGAACCATTTGTTCAATATGCTGATGGTGCTAGTCATAGTACGCAGAATCTATCCTCTGCAGTGTGGGCCATTTTCGCTTCGAACGACAATTTAGTGAGTTTTCAAGGGATTTGTATTGATAGATCGACGGATAATATCATTTATTATAGCATGTTGATCAAAATTCTCACTGATGCCATTCCTTTTGGTATTAACTGCATAATCATAAGGTTAGAATCAAAACTTGTGGTACTACAACTTACTAGTATTTATACTATTATAAATCCAACATTTTTTAGATTTTTCCTAATAGTTCAACTTTTGGAGGTACATTTTGATTTCATTCAATATGAACAAATTTCCAAAAATTTGAACACTTTAACTGATTCATTAGCTAATCAAGTTTTAGATAGAAATTTGCAACATAGGTAAAGAAAACATTCACATCATTGAATGGGATTTCACATTAAACATAGGAAAAGCTCTGAAAACATATAGATAGATAGTTATAGGTTTTTACAAAATTTGTGCCCAAGACAAATAGGTCATGTGACCTCAAAATGTATGCAAAATGTCACAAGTAAACTAGTGGTGCTCATGGTAACATGCTATAGATCTAGAAATCCTACGGAGCAACTACATCCAACGGTTAGGAACCCCAATACTGTGTCGCTGCAGTCGCATGGGAAGCTCTTCAATTCGGAAATCCATAATTCCAAAGGTCAATCCATCTATGTGTTGTTGAAGCTCAGCTAGAGTCTCATCCATATCTAGGTCCTGAAGGATGACTCTCCTGATAGCCCTCTCTGCTGGTGCATCTGCTTCATGCTCTGGTTCCTCTACTAGTTGAACGCAACTGATATCTGCATTACATAAAACACTTAGTTTAATCTTGGAAAGAAATCAAAACACAAAAACATTGTATAAACCTTATAAAAATAAAAAAACATGGTCAAATCATTCTTACCTATTGCACCCCACTGAGCGCCTTCTGGTAATACTAGATCTCGATCTCCTCGAAATTTGATGCTTGTGTATGCATACTCATCAATGGCGATGATCTGTCGCTAGAACCAGTTAAAGAATGCAGTCGAGAACACAATGGTCAATTTTCCTGCATGCCGACCCATGAATTCTACCTATCTCTGCATTCGAGGATCTCTAGGACTAGATATATCCAATGTTACATGTTGTGGCTACATTAGTGGAATCCATCCTAAAGTGAAGGAGATAAGGATTGAACCATAACTGAATTTTTTCTTCCACCCTCCCTTTTATTTATTCAATTGTTCCTGTATCTGAGATAGAATAGCTTCAGACCAGTTGAAGATTGTTGGCTCTAAGCACTCTAGTGCATACTACATATATGATCTGTTTGCTACATGTAGTGTAACTGTGCCAACAAGTTTAGTGATCATGAAAAGGATGGTTCTCAAAGGAAAATCTCTGACATCCCGGATGTTTATTTTTCCATCTTTTATAGGTTCTGACACTGGATAGAAATACTGCATAACGTAATCCCTCACTATCTCCCCTCCAATGGTAGACCCTATGAGATAAATGGGCAACCCTCTCCTCGACAAACCTATGAGAAAATACATGTCCTCAACTATTATGGAAACCACTTTGTTCTTAATGTGAAATTCCTCTATCGCCGGATCCCATGCTCGAACTAAGAAATCCAAGAGTTCTATTTGTTGCCTCATTCCCGACAATTTGAAGTACTTAAGCAGTCCACAATCTCTTAAGGCTCTTACAGTACTCAGATCATTCAAGGAAATCATATATTGTTCTTCATGTTCATGTTATCTTTCCCTCCATGTAATCGTCATTATATTCCGATGGAAACCTGAAAATGAAACATAAGATCCATTAGATTCCAATCATTGCAAAAAAAAGGCAAATTTTGGAAACAACATGAAAACGAAAAACTTGAAATGCACCTAACGCACTCCCTAGGCTGAGACAGTGCATTGCACATGCAGGTACCCTTCACTGGACCTACTATGCAACACAGGTTTTGACATTCAGGGGTGTGTTGCCCTCATTTTGGGAAGAATTTACCCTAGGGGCCTCAAAACCCTAAAAATTTGAAAAGAATGGAAATGAAATGAATACTAAAGGAAAGAGGAGGTTCAAGGCACTAACCTAGATCAAATGGCGATGACATCCGTCCACAGAAACGATTGCAATCAACGAATGAAGTTCGGGGGCAAAATTAGGTTCAGAGCTCCAAAATGCAAATGGTAACTATGGAATTGTAAAAATGAATAGTGAAACTACTTTTTATAGTCATTTAATTGTTTGCAGGTTAAATTTATTGCTATGAATATAGTTTTATTATGTTTTTATCATGAAACAGGTATTTTTAATCCATTTGATGTTGTTCTGAATAGGAAATACAACCGATGAAAAAATTACTCGAGCAGACTTATTCAAAGAATGACTTGACCACAAAGCATACTTTTTCTCCTTATTTTTTGAGCTTTGTTAAAAATGAAAAAGGATTTGAAGCGCACTTTTATCTCTTTTTCGAGCTTCAATAATAGCGAAAAAGGAACCCCTGGAGTCTTCTTTTAGCTCTTTTCAGACTCTGATAATGTGAAAAGATTGTCGAGCACTTGTCTTTTCGAGCTATTTAAAGTAAATGAATCGATATCTACTCAGTATAAGTTTAACCCTTTTCCGAACTGAGATATATTATTTACAAAAAAGGAATACCTTGGTTAAACATGACCAAATAGGTTCTCTCAGATATTATTTTACACATTTTTGGATCTGAGTGACAAATTTATGAAAAAGTACTTTTTGGAGTTCTCTTTCTTCCTCTTTATCAGAATCCCTAAATATGAAAAAGGACCGGGCTATCACTGTCGTTAAGCTCGTTAAAACATAAAATAGTGACGGGCTTGTCGATAATGGCAAGAATCGAGTTTCATTTATCGCTAGACTCATTAAATTATTAAATAGCGATACTTTTTTTGCCCGAAGGGTTGAATTATAGATCAAGAAAATGTTATCCTCCTCAAGCTTGTTAAAAAATAAATACGTACTAGTCGACAAATGACTAGGGAAAATTTGGGAAAAGTAAGCAAAATTTCTTTTTGGTTGCAAGTCACTCCTGAACATGACACTTCTTTCACTCCATGTCCGTGACTGTTTGGGTTGGGTAATCATCTTGACGGTTCATTCACACCTATGGTTCATCATACCTTCACTTTATTTTTAGGTAAATGCTGCCAACTAATCACAGTGTCACCAATATGTTCAAGAGAATTCATCCAGTGATTAAAAACTCATCCATCTACAATGCTCATAAACCTTCATTTTCATGACCGTCATCCCTGAAAATTTCTATATCAAGTCATACCCTTGTCTCTAAAATCTGTAACTCCAATTTTTTCAATAAGGTGACTTCTTGTCGACAACAAATCAATATCCAGGAAGTTCACTTAGAAACATCATATTCTAGTACCATGAGGCTTGTTACAGCATCAACAAGATCCTCACTTCCGGACCTTTGACCGAAAGTTTTTGTTTGGCCTTTGACATCAAATCATCTATTCACACCTTACGAAATGTGTTGTAGTACCTTGAGTGCCATTGAAATTAATGGTGGTTCTCTCGCATTTGTTAACAACTTATATCATTGGCTGAGAATAAAACAATGTGTTTCCATGTTCGACTACAAATCATATATTAGCATGGCTAGACTTGTACCCGAATGATTGAGTGAACGAGATAAGAAGACCCCGGATCTAGTTTCATCCATCTAGGCTGCGATTTCAAGATTGTTGTACAAATCATCTGTACGGTGACCTTACATATAGATTTTCATCCAAACATGGGCCTATATCTGTAGGCATGTATGCATTTGGGACCATTCCAATGAAGACGACTTTCTGAATTATGTACATGTTATTAGATTGTTTTACGTGGTGAATATGGGAATGCCTACCCTCAACAATTATGATCAAAATAGGATATATCATGATGTAATGTATTGTAATATTGATGTAGGTGAACACTCTGCTTTGTTTCCAGATTCATCACAGTGTAAAGAATCTCAATAAAATGTTCTTATTATTTGGATCTCATGCTTTAGGGGGAAATTTTTATAGGTCAGTTTTGACACCATTCCCAATGATCTAGTTAACTGGGCATCATCTCCAGGACCAATGATAAAGGTTCTATCATTCCCTATCATTGCAGTTGCTACAAGCCCTAAGACAAGAAACAAGAAAAATCAAGCATGACTTTCATCAAGCAAAGGTTTCCATGGTTTGAAGCTTATTATTTAGCATATGAGAGCTCACCAATGTAGGCTCTAAGGGGCCTAAGTGTGTTGCATATGCAGGTAGCCCCATGCAAGGCTGCTCTGAAAAGCACTTCCCAATATGCACAAGTGTGTTGGTCACATTGGGAGCAAAATTCTCATTGTTCTGGAATCTCGAGTAAGCCAGTGCCTTCTAGAAGAGTTCACATGTGTCAAGCTTCAGATCCAAGTGTCCATTTGACATCTACATGAATGGAAACATTTCTTGCCTATTTTTGGAAATTTATTGAATGAAAAACAACCTACAGTTCATCTATAAATTGAACAAATATCTAAGTGTTTGAGAAGGAAGAATTTGAGTAGAGAAATGCTGGAGTATTTTCAATTGAGAACTAGATTTTTGAAGCTGCTATTAGAGAGATTTATACTGTGATGAGGCTTGGGAACGTTGCTACAAGGTCACTTTAAATCAACCACTAGGCTGTAACCTCTCCTTCTATCATCAATAAAGAGTACTTCTTATTTTTCCCTACATGCATCTGTATTGGCTTTGATTTTCCATATTGTAAGATCTTAATTGATGTATGTAGTTTATGATTTACTACTTTAGCTAACTAGCTTGAATAGATATCTATATTATTGCATCTTCTTCTATTTTAGTGTTCTTTCTTGCAGGAAGCATTCAACTCACAAACCACTTGAATTTGAAGCTGCAACGGAACTAACAAAAGGAGCCATTTGGAAGCGACTGAACAAGTAAGCCGCCAATCCTCTCTGTGTATTTGTTCTGAGTTAGGAGAAATAGTCGTATAGTCTTTCACCTATTTTTCTAGACTAGCACCTGTCTCGGGAAACATAATTTATCCGTAGATTACAATTCTGGCCCAAGACTAACATTAACCATAACCTTAACCTAAACTTAACCTTACCCTTAACCTAACCTTAACCTTGACCTTGACTTTACCCTTAACCTAATTGTAATCTTAACTATAACCTAACCCTAACCTTGACTTTAACTTTAGCCTTAACCTTGACCAAACCCTTAACCTTAACCTTAACATGAATGAACCATTAACCTTGACCTAACCATAATCTTAACCATAAAATTAATCTAACCCTAACCTTAACCTTAACCTAACCTTATCCTTAACTTTAACTTTACCCTAACCTTAAGGGTTTAGTCAGGTTAAGGTTTTTGTCACAGGAGGTTACTGTTAAGGTTACGTTAAGGATAAAGTCAAGGTTAAGGTTATGGTTATGGGAAGGTTAAGGTTAAGGTTAGGGTAAAGGTAAGGTTAAGGTTAAGGTCAAGGTCAAGGTTTACGTTAAGTTAGGTTAAGGTTAAGGGTTTGGTCAAGTTTAGGGTTACGTTATAGTTAAGGTCAAGATTAAGGTTAGGTTAAGGTTAAGGTTAAGGATAGGTAACGATTAAGGTAAGGTTAAGGTTAGGTTAACGTTAACCTTGACCTTGACCGTAACCTTAACCATAACCTTAACCTTCACCTTAAACTTGACCTTAACCTAACCTTGACCTTGACCTTAAATATAACCAAAACCTAACCTTAACAAAACCCTTAACCTTAACTATAACCTAACCCTAACCTTAACCAAACCCTTAACCTTAACTTTATCTTACTCTTGACGTTAACTTACGCTTAACTTTAACCTTAACCTTAACCTCGACCTAACCATAACCTTAACCTTACCTTAACCTACGTTAAGATTAACCTACCTTAAGATTTAAGGTTAGGTTAAGGGTAACGTTAAGGTTAAGGTTAGGGTTAAGGTTAAGGTTAAGGTTAATGTTGAGGGTTTGGTCAAGGTTAGGGTTACGTTATAGTTAAGGTCAAGGACAAGGTTAGGTTAAGGTTAAGGTTAAGCTTAAGCTTAATGTTAAGGTCAAGGGTAAAGTTGAGGTTAAGGTTAGGTTCAGGTTAAGGTTAGGTAAGGGTAAGGTTAAGGTTAAGGTTAGGTTAAAGGTAAAGTTAAGGTTAAGGTTAAGGTTAACCATACCTTAACCTTAACCATAATATTAACCTTAACCATACCCTTAACCTTAACCTTAACTATAACCTAACCCTAACCTTACCCTAACCATAACCCTAACCTTAACCTTACCTAACCTTAACCTTGACCTTGACCTTACCATTAACCTAACCTTAAGTTCAAGGTTAAGGTCAAGGTCAAGATTAGTGTAAGTTTAAGATTAAGGTTAATGTTAAGGGTTTGGTCAAGGTTAGGGTTATGTTAAGGTTAAGGTTAAGGTCAGGTTATGGTTAAGGTTAGGTTAAGGGTAAAGTCAAGGTTAAGGTTATGGTTATGGGAAGGTTAAGGTTAAGGTTAAGGCGTTAAGGTTACGTTAAGGTAAATTCAAGGTTAAGGTTAGGTTAATGTTAAGGTTAAGGTTTTGGTTATGGGTTTGGTAAAGGTTAGGGTTAGGCTATAGTTAAGGTCAAGGTAAGGTTAAGGGTAAGGTTAAGGTTACAAGTTTAGTCTGGTTAAGGTTGAGGTAAGGTTACGGGTTTAGTCAGGTTAAGGTGAAGGTTAGGTGAAGTTCAAGGTTAAGGTTAAGTTAAGGTTAAGGTTATCGTTAAGGTTATGTTAAGGTTAAGGGTACAAGCTTAGTAAGGTTAAAGTTAAGGTTAATGTTATGTTAATGGTAAAGGCAAGGTTAAGTTTAGGTTAAGGGTAAGGTTAAGGTTAGGATAAGGTTTTGGGAAGGTTAAGGTTAAGATAAGGTTAAGGGTAAGTTTTAGGTTAAGTTAAGGTTAAGGTCAAGGTTATGGGTAAGGTTAAGGTTAAGGTTAAGGGTAAGGATAAGGTAAAGGTAAGGTTAAGTTTAAGTTCAAGGTTAGGTTATAGTTAAGGTCAAAGTTAAGGTTAAGGTTAAGCATGAAGGTTAAGTTTAAGGTTAAGGTTAAGGT
The DNA here is from genome assembly GCA_034641835.2 of Pinus albicaulis. NCBI lineage: Eukaryota > Viridiplantae > Streptophyta > Pinopsida > Pinales > Pinaceae > Pinus > Pinus albicaulis. The sequence continues at coordinate 50,950 of JAXQQM020085724.1, forward strand.
TAGGTTAAGGGTTTGGTCAAGGTTAGGGTTAGGATAAGGTTAGGGTTAGGTTATGGTTAAGGTTAATGTTAAGGTTAAGGGTAAAGTTATTTCTAAGGTTAAGGTTAAGGTTATGGGAAGGATAAGGTTAAGGTTAAGGTTAAGGTTAAGGTTAAGGTTAAGTTAAGTTTAAGGTTTGGGTTTGTTCAAGGTTAGGGTTAGGTTATAGTTAAGGTCAAGGTTAAGGTTAGGTTAAGGTTAAAGTTACTGGTTTAGTCAGGTTAAGTTTAAGGTTAAGGTTAAGGTTAGGTTAAGGGCAAGATTAGTTTAAGCATAAAGTTAATCTTAAGGTTAAGGTTTGGTCATGGTTTGGGTCAGGTTATAGTTAAGGTCAAGGTGAAGGTTAGGTTAAGGGTAATGTTAGGGGTTTGTTCAAGGTTAGGATTAGTTTATAATTAAGGTCAAGGTTAAAGTTAGGTTAAGTTTAGTTTTAGGGTTAGGTTATAGTTAAGGTTAAGGTTAGGTTAAGGGTAAGATAAGGTTAAAGTTAAGGTCAAGGTTAAGGTTAGGCCAAGGTTAAGGTTAGGTTAAGGATAAGGTTAAGGGTTTGGTCAAGGTTAGGGTTTGGTTATAGTTAAGGTCAAGGTTAAGGTTATGTTAAGGGTAAAGTCAAGGTTAAGGCTAAAGTTAAGGTTAGGGTAAAATTTCAGTTTAAGGTTAAGGTTAAAGGTTTGGTCAATGTTACGGTTATGGTTTAGTTTAAGGTCAAGGTTAAGGTTAGGTTATAGTGAAGGTTAAGGTCAAGGTTAGGTTAAGGTTACGGGTCTTAACCTTAACCTTCATTATAACTGTAACCTTAACGTAACCTTAACCTTACCCTAAACTTAACCCTAACCTTATCCTAACCTTACCCTTAACCTTAAATTTAACCTTGACCTTGACCTTAACGTTAACCTTACCCTTAACCTTATCTTAACCTTCACCTAACCTTAACCTTACCCTTAACCTTACCTTAACCATAACCTTAACTTAACCTTAACCTTAACCTTACCCTTAACCTTGTCTTATCCTTACCTTAAACATAACCTTAAGGTTAAGGTTCTAGTTAAGGTTAAGGTCAAGTTAAGGGTAAGATAAGGTTAAAATTAAGGTCAAGGTTAAGGTTCGGCTAAGTTTAATCTTAAGGGTTTGGTCAAGGTGCAGGTTAGGTTATAGTTTAAGGTTAGGTTAAGGGTAAAGTCAAGGTTAACTTTAAGGTTAAGGTTAGGGTAAATTTTGAGGTTAACGTTCAGGGTTTGGTCAAGCTTAGGGTTATGGTTTAGGTTAGGGTCAAGGTTAAGGTTAGGTTATAGTGAAGGTTAAGGTTAAGGTTAATGTTAGGGTTAGGTTATAGTTAAATTCAAGGTTAGGTTAAGGTTACGGGTCTTAACCTTAACATTCACTATAACCATTACCTTAACATAACCCTAACCTTACCCTTTTCCTTAACCTTGACAAAACCCTTAAAATTAACCTTAACGTTAACCTTAACATTAACTTTAACTTTACCCTAACCTTAAGGTTAAGGTTAGTTTACAGTGAAGGTCAAGGGTAAGGTCAAGGTTAAGGGTAAATTTAAGGTTAAATTTAAGGTTAAGGTTAAAGTTAAGGTTACGTTAAGGGTAAAGTTAAGGTTATGGTTAGGTTAAGGTTAAGGTTACGGTTATGGTTAGGCTAAGATTAAGGTTAAGGTTAAGGTTAAGGTTAAGGTTGAGGTTGAGGTTGAGGCTAGGGTTAAGGTTAAGGTGAATGTTAAGGGTAAGGTTAAGGTTAGTTTAAGGGTAAATTCAAGGTTAATATTAACGTTAAGATGAAGGTTAAGGTTATAGTTATGTTAAGGTTAATGTTAAGCTTAACATCAAGGTTAAGGTTAAGGTTATGGTTAAGGTTAAGATTATGATTAGGTTAAGGGTAAAGTTATAGCTTAAGGTTAAGGTTATGGGTTTAGTAAGGTCAAGGTTAGTTTAAAGTTAACATAAGGTTAAGGGTAAGGTTACGGTTAAGGGTAAAGTTATGGTTAAGGTTAGGGTTAAGCTTAAGGTAATGGTAAGGTTAACCTTAACCTTAACCTCAACCTTAACCTGACCAAAACTTAACCTTAACCTTAAATTTACCCTAAACCTAACCTTAACCTCATCTCTACCTTAAGAAAACCTTAACCCCTTAACCTTAACCTTAACTTTACCCTTAACGTTAACCTTAACCTTAACGTTAACCTTAACCTTAACGTTAACCTTATATTAACCTTAAACTAACCTTAACCTTAACCTTAACCTTAACCTTAACCTTAACCTAACTATAGCCTTACCCTTAACCTAACTTAACGTTAACCTTTTCCTTGACCTTAACCTTAACCATAACCTTACCCTTAACCTTCACCTTAACCTTCTCCTTAACCTTAACCTTAACCTGACTAAACCCGTAACCCTTATCCTTAACCTTACCCTAAACCTTCAGCTTAACCTTAACCTTGACTTTACCCTTAACCTAACCTTAACCTTGACTATAACCTAACCCTAACATTGACCTTAACAATAAACTTCACCTTAACCTTAACCTTAACCTTAACCCTTACCTTGACCTTAACCTAAACTTATCCTTAACCTTAATCTTAACCTTATCTTACCCTTAACCTAACCTTAACCTTAAATATAACCCAATTCTCACCTTAACCTTAACCTTAACCTAACCTTAATCTTCCCCTAACCTTAACCCTAACCTTAACCTTAACTTTACCCTTAATCTAACCTTAACCTTAACTTAACCTAACCTTAACCTTTACCTAACCATAACCTTAACCTTACCTTAAACTAACTTAACTTTAACCTTGACCTTTAACCTTAACCATAACCTGATCTTTACCCTTAACCTTAACCGTACCCTAACCATAACCTTAACTTTACCCTTAACCTAATATTAACCTTAACCTAACCATAACCTTAACCTTACCTTAAACTAACTTAACTTTAACCTTGACCTTTAACCTTAACCATAACCTGATCTTTACCCTTAACCTTAACTGTATCCTAACCATAACCTTAACTTTACCCTTATCCTAATCTTAACATTAACCTTACCTTAACCTTGACCTCATCCTATACTAACCTTAACCTTAACCTAAACCTAACCCTAACCTTGACCAAACGCTTAACCTTAACTATAACCTAACCCTAACCTTAAATTTATCCTTGACCTTAACCTTAACCTAACCTTAACCTTAACTTTACCCTTAACCTACCACTAACCTTGACCAACCCTTAACATTAACCTTAACCTTAACCTTTAGCTAAACTTAACCTTAACCTAACCTTGACCTTAACTATAACCTAACCCTAACCTTGACCAAACATTAACCTTAATCTTAACTTAACCTTAACTTTAACCTTGACGCTAACCTAACCTTAACCTTAACCTTAAACTAACCTTAACCTTAACTTTACCCTTAACCTAACGTTATCCATAACCTTAACCTTAACCTAACCTTAACCTTACCTTTAACGTTATTGTTAACGTTAACTATGTTGGTGTCCCGTGTTTTGATAGTTTGGAAAATCAAAAGACAAGGCAACATGAGAACCAATATTTAGAGTCCCAGGATCTATTCCTCCTGTTCCCAGAGAGGGATCTCTCAAATGTTTTCTTGCAAAGGTTTATCTTGTGTGCTTAGCATATGGATTTTAGACTAGTTATTAAGTGCAGGTTTTTGTTTGTTTGTTTGGTTGGTTGGGTTGACATAACAGAAAATGAAAGATATAGGAAAGATATATAGAATGGAGAAACATCTGGTTCATTGGGAAATGGAGTCAAGAAGAGGTCATAACATATTCATCAATGGATATGGGATATTAGAGGGAAAATCTAACTTGGCCGCAGGATCCTTTGGTTTTGGAATGAGATGGACATCAATTATTTGGAAAGAGAAATTTGATTCTCAATGAAGGGAACATGAAAACATAACTTGAAAAATAAAGAAATGTTTGATAGACAGGGCTAACCATAAATTCTACAAACATTCTTTAAGAAAATAATGACTTCAAGACAACTTTCAAAATGAAATCTAAGATTTGGGGAACACCCTATTTCCTCAAAGATTTTATTTCAAATGACCTAGAAAACATAAAAGATTCACAGATAATTGCAGTCATAGAAGAGGGAACACCTAAATACATCTATGATCACAGCTATAAAGACCTTTGAGACAACTTTTTAAGCAAGGAAAAATGGCAAGATCAAAACAGACCTCCTTGGCTTACTGTAAACAAAAATAATTCAAAGGGAGACTTCAATAACAGTTTTTAAGTGGCAGCAGACAAGCAGGGAGAACCATAAATCATGCTGAAACCAACTATTCGAACTATTAAGGAAATAAACGAGCATGAATATTAAAGAGAGAGGTTAAAGACTCTAAAATACTTCAGCAGCAGAAAACATGAAATAGTGAAGGATGAACATGTCTAAAGTGCTTCCAGGAGTCATTTCTTAGCCTAAAACTTTCAACCTACTGTAGTAAGAAATTATGGAACAGAATGAAAATAGGAGAAACCAGTGAAAAATTTAGAATACTTCACCAATAGCCAAGCTCATGAATCCAATGATAGAGCCTTCACAGTAACAAACATGCAACAATATCATCAAGGCCTCCAAGACTTCAATTTCTTCTTCAACTTCAACAGACTATGTATTATTTCAGAGAGTTCCAATATTACAACTAGTGATCAACCAACAACCAACCCCTATCTCATCTTCTTCGGAAGTATTTATAGAATGAATGAGGAGGTGGAATGGGATAAAATATCTCCCAAGATAATTAATACAAATTAATGACTTCTCGGCCTGTGAGGGGCTCGATGGAAAAGTTTACAGATGTTCTATCTGTATTAACTATTTTACATTTATGAATTTAAGCTCGTTGGGAGATGTTATTGACTTTAAGGCTCTGTGTCATGTTTGGAGTAACTCTGCAGATATTTTTAGCATTTAAGCTCCTTGCTGAAGTAACTCTCTGGCTGTGCTGAGGCGAATATCTTCATTTTATCAATAACTTCGGCATCTGTTTTGAATGCTTTGAGGCACAGGTGGCACTTATGGTAGCTGAGGAATCAATTCACCTCAAATGAGGTGGTGGAGGCCTTTCTGTCTGTTAAACACTTATGATTTTCTTTTGACTGTGTTTTAATTTGGGGGATTAGGCTTTTGATAATCCATCTTAGCCGTAATCCCCATAAATCGGTCTTCAATATTCTCTTCTGTTGTGCTCTATCTTCAACACTGATACTCTTTAAATCGTGTTTTAATAACACAATGTCTTGTCAATGTGCAGGGCCACGTTGGGCTTATATGGAATCACTGCCTCATGAAGCAATGACGAGACATGGAGTAGAGCCTCGCGAATGGTTCCCTTTGATAAATCAAAGGCACAGGAATCGTCATCCCGGGCCTTTGGCCTTTATATAATTGAAAACCCATCAAACACCTGCAAAACATAGAAAAAATTATAAAATCTTGCATTATTTTGGGAAAAACTACTTCAGAGGGCGCGAGAGGAGCGTAGCCGTTGGATGGCATCATCCAACGGTGGAGATTAGCCAAGAGGAGGTTAAAAAGGAGAGCAGGGGAAGAATAAAACGGAACCGTTGATCACGCAATGATCAACGGTGGCAATCGATTCAAAAATATTTTGGTGAAAGGCAGAGGGCAATAAAATAACATGGGAATGATTTGGGACCGTCCGATCTGGACACGTGGACGGTCCAGATCCAATCGGAGGATCACAATCGGGGGCAACACTCAAATGACGCCGATGTAATTTTGCGATGCGATGAAGCGCCGGCCATTGGTCTAAGGATCAGATCAATGGTGGAGAATGAATCAGAGGGATGGCTAATAGGGAGGAACAAACAAATGCACCGATGAAAAATTTCGATGCGATTGAGCGCTGGCTGTTGATCTAAGGATTAGATCAACGGTGGAGAATGAATCGGAGGGAGCAAAAAAATGCACCGATGAAAAATTCTGATGCGATTGAGCGCTGGCCATTTTATCGGCTTACGATCAACGGTGGAGATTAGTTTTAGAACAAACCAGCAAAAAAAACCCTTTAAAACTTTATAAAACTCAAAGTTTAATATTATAAAAAAAATTTTGGTTTTGGGGGCAAGTTTTATATATGTATGAAGTGGATAGGCGCCTAACTATGGGAACTTTAGTTATATGGAACATGATGGGCCTGAGGCATATATATCAAAGAGCTAATCGCAATCAGAGCCTCGGGCTCATGCTTTTCAATCAACCCATTGGAATTTCTCTGATGCGATTGCGCGATCAGGTATTTTTAATCTAACCATTTTCATTTAACATGTAACTTTGGCACATTTAGATCAAAACTTTGGATAAATGGGTTTTATGATTTAACAAAGGAAAAAGACCATCAGGGAGTGAAAATTTATAATTTTTATAGTGCCCGATGGTGGGCCCACAGGTTATATGAAATGATAATTTGATCGGGGTTTATAAACCCGGGGCTTAATCGCATTTGAGTTTTTGTAATGGCAAAAGACTTGCGCACTTGGATGTTTTGTGATGTGATAAGCACCGTGAGGGGTTTAGCGCCTAGTTCTAGGGTCTGAGCATTTGGGGGAAGTGGTTTATGATTTTTTCCCAAGGGGGCTTAAACCCTTACACAAAAATATGAAATTTTTATGATTTTCAATGGTTTTCAAAGGAATTTGAGGGTTTCGGTAAGGTTAAAAAGTGAGTTTTTAACCTTGTAAAAATGATTTTCATGAATGGAAGAAGAGGAATCATGAAAAATATAGGAGTTTTATGGAGGAAAAGGGAAGAAAAATGAAGTTTAGTTTGAGTGGGGGAAGGGGAAAAATGATGGTTTTGCAGCAGTGTTTTCACTCATGAAAATAGCAGAAATTCGGAGTATAAAATGGGAACAACAGTGAATATTTGGACAAAGGAATGAGGCCTTCAAGAGTCTTCAAGAGCAAACACATTTTTGCAATAAAATTTTTTCCTTGAAGGCTCCAAAAATTATTAAGCCACCTTTTGGTATTAACAAATTTATAGGTGGCTAACAGTGGCTCCGCTTGGGGATGGTGCCTTCTTGAAGGCATGAAGAACTTCAGACTTGCATTCTATGGGAGGCTGACTTGTGCCTAATCCATTGGGCTACCATTCATTTGATGGGATTATATTGCTCTAAAAACATATTATCAACCATAAAAACAATGGTTCTTTCATCAACAAGCTTTCTACCTACCCAATCCTACTGATCTAACATTTTTTCTTCATCAGAGTGCACTTGGATTGGCAAACTCTTTCAAAAAAATTTATTCTTTTCGAAAGCAGGAAATCTAATCTATTTATACTCCTTATTTCTCGATGGACTTAGATTAAACAGTTGAGTCCATATGATTCTCTACCTAATATACCAATATGTTAGGATTAAACAGTCTAACAGATTTTTATTCTATAAATTCTACAATAGAAATTTAAAAACATTAAAGTCAAGATTAAACTGTTTGACTTGCTGTGATCTATGGCATGAAAAACAAGCTGCACATAGATATTACTTTACAAAAAATTAAAATCAAAATGGAAGGCTTAAGATTCGAAATTTCAAAGCACTTCCTTCATCTTTTCTTTAGCTCTATTTTGACTCTTGTTTGAGCTATTTTTCCTTGTTGACTGGTTCAGATTTTCAGCTGATTAGAACCAAATTTACATCTTTTTTGACTCAGAATTTGAAACAGATTTGAGTCATTCTCTTTCGAAACTTAGGTTCAGATTTTGAGTATGTTTGAACCTTTAATTTCTACCCTAATCTATCTACTGATAAGCCAAGATTAGACAGTTTGGCAAATCGAATTCACTATCCTATCATCAGAAAATTTAAAAATAATTAGTCAAGATTAGGTTGTTTGACTAACTAGAAGTGTGTTCTTTAGGACTGGAATTTGAGCTTGCACACTTTCAGATTTTTTTCTCTTTTCGGTATGGGGCTATACCTTTATTTTTTTTACAATCTACCCTCTTTTATTTTTCTATTGTTTTTAGTTTTTTCTTCTTCTTTCAAAGAAAAAAAATCAAAAACAAACTAAATACTCAAAGCTGAGCTTTATTGACATTCCTATCTAACCTAATCTAGTCTTGGAGTATTTACATGTTTAGCTGATGAAATCTCTTTCCCAGTACAACAAATCCAGTAAATGTTTCCACGATTGGTCCTTTTTCATCCCCTTGGGCAGGCTGGACAAACAGGGCCACTCCCATTCCTTTTGTTTTTTAGCAGCAGTGCCAAATAATCTTCTTTCTTTTGGTAATACAATGCTCCTAATGACCTTGATCCCTTCTTCAAATACCTTCAAGAAGTGAGCATAGGGATCTTGAAATAATGCCTGGTTAATAGTATTTGGAAAACATGTTTCAACCAGGATCATCCCTTCATTCTCCACTGGATTAAGGCAAAGATTCTTTTTAGGAAGACAAACTTTCTCATCTTCATTATTATTTGAACTAGAGGATTCATCATATATTGCAGTGTTGTCCACTTGTAGTCCTGATAGGCTCTGGTTCAGTGGAATGTACTCTATGAGGAGGTTATTATATTCTTGAGCAGGGGTATGTTCAATTGCTTCCTTTTTTTCAAGAGAAGGCTTGTTGACTTCAACCTGCTCAAAAATTTCTTTGTTTCTTTCCTCCTCATCCTTTGAGCTGAAAGTCTACTAAATCCCAATCACATGGAAACTGTTACTGATGACCTGAAATGAAGCGGGGCAAAGATAAAATGGATCTTTACTCACATCTAGGCTTTCATAACTTTCTTCATTAGTATCATAAATAGTCTACACTGGCTCATTACTTCTTTGAAGGAACTGACCTTCCTCGCATAAATCTACTAATGATGATCCTGCAAAATTAACTTTTGTTTGGGAAGCATCATCACTAAATAGATCAAAGTTAGGAGAATCATGAATATAAGTAATACTACCAATCCAACATTCTAGGTATCAGCAGGTCCTTCTTCATTCTGATCGACAAAATAACTTTCTAAATCTCTACAACAAAGTTCTCTGTGTGAATGCGCAAGAGTGTTTGTTTTGCAGAAAGTTTCAGATACTGACTGTTTATAAATAGTCTGATCTGTCTCTTTTTATGTCAAAGGGAAGGATGTTTCTATGTTTCTTTGAACAAGAGTACAACAATTCTCTGTCTCATGCGAAGACTAATTTTGAGGTTGGATGTCTTCTTGAGCCTCAGCTATAAGGGATGATGAATAAATTTTTGAGTTTTCAAGGATATCTTGAGGAATGTTCTTTACAGCTTGGATCATCTCTTCCTCAATTGATTCATCTATGTTCATAAAATTTTTCAATAAGATATTAAACTCATGAATGGATGTTAAAAGATCTTCAGGATGCATTTCTTCCAAATCTTCATCATTATCTATAATGTGTTGGGTGATTTTTTGTGATGGATCATAACATATTTCACCCAATGATAATGATGTAGTGTTTTATTTATAGTTATCATAGAACACATATTCAAGGTCTCTTAAAGAAAACAAACTACTAGATCTCAAGCATTCATACCAATCCCTAGCTTTTCCTTCTAATGTTAACATGAACATTTTCATTAAGCAGTATTCATGCCATTCAAATTTCAACCTCCATATATGTATATGAAATTTGATGAGATGTAATAGAGGGTCATCAAACTTTTCACCTTGAAAAACAGGCAGGTTGTCATCCCAATTCACCTGGGGCATCTTATGTGGAAACCCAGGGATATGATTTGTACTCATTGGGGCATATCTTCGTTGTATTCTTGGAATCATCTTTGTAAATAAGGAAAGAGGTCACTCTGTCTGGTCAATCAGTTCAGAGTCTTCTACCAGTGGATTCATTTGGTCTTCTAGGATTGTGGAGTTGCCAAGTGGAAAATTTTGAAATTAGTTGTCCACCAACAGCATGATTGGGTTTGCTCAATGCATTCCCAAGGGATTCTAGAAGGAATAATGAAGTAATAGGCCTACTGGAGGCCAGTGGATTCACCAGGTGGAAAATTTTTAGCTTTTGTGAAGGTAAAATATTTTATGGTTTCACCACCATGTTTATTATGAAGCCAAACTGAAATATTTTTGGGTTTTTCTGAGTTTCTATGGTTGCTTGAAAGACTAATGAGTCTATAAGAGCTTGCTAGGCAACTATGAACTTAGCGATCCCATCGTGATCACCAATATGTTTGTGGCAATGAGGTGGCTAATAATCACTGGATATTTTTGAAAATAAGGGATTTCTGGAGTCCTGAAGGGTACTTAGATTGTCGCTAACTCAGAAGGGTCACACTGTGATCGCCATTATGTTGGTGTGAGTGGTGGGATAAGTCCAAAAGGTGTTCTTTATCAAGTTTAATGGCCTAAATAGTTTTAATAAATGTTTTCAAACCACTATATTCTCAGTAGGTCCCACCATGATCGCCATTATGTTGGTGTCCCGTGTTTTTATAGTTTGGAAAATCAAAAGACAAGGCAAAATCAGAACCAATATTTAGAGTCCCAGGATCTAGTCCTCCTGTTCTTAGAGAGGGATCTCTCAAATGTTTTCTTGCAAAGGTTTATCTTGTGTGCTTAGCATATGGATTTTATACTAGTTATTAAGTGCACGTGTTTGTTTGTTTATTTGGTTGGTTGGGTTGACATAGTAGAAAATGAATGATCTAGGAAAGATATATAGAATGGAAAAACATCTGGTTCATTGGGAAATGGAGTCAAGAAGAGATCATAACATATTCATCAATGGATATGGGATATCAGAGGGAAAATCTAACTTGGCCGCAGGATCCTTTGGTTTTGGAATGAGATGGACATCAATTATTTGGAAAAAGAAATTTAATTCTCAATGAAGAGAACTTGAAAACATAACTTGAACAATAAAGAAATGTTTGATAGACAGGGCTAACCATAAATTCTACAAACATTCTTTAGGAAAATAATGACTTCAAGACAACATTCAAAATGAAATCTAAGATTTGGGGAACACCCTATTTCCTCAAAGATTTTATTTCAAATGACTTAGAAAACATAAAAGATTCACAGATAATTGCAGTCATAGAAGAGGGAACACCTAAATACATCTATGATCACATCTATAAAGACCTTTGAGACAATTGTTTAAGCAAGGACAAAGGGCAAGATCAGAACAGACCTCCTTGGCTTACTGTAAACAAAAATACTTCAAAGGGAGACTTCAATAATAGTTTTTAAGTGGCAACAGACAGGTAGGGAGAACCATAAATCATGTTGAAACCAAATATTCAAACTATTAAGGAAATAAACGAGCATGCAGACTAAAGAGAGAGGTTAAAGACTCTAAAACACTTCAGCAGAAGAAAACATGAAACAGTGAAGGATGAACAGGTCTAAGGTGCTTCCAGGAGTCATTTCTTAGCCTAAAACTTTCAACCTACTATAGTAAGAAATTATGGAATAGAGTGAAAACAGGAGAAAACATTGAACAATTTAAAATACTTCACCAACAACCAAGCTCATGGATCCAATGATAGAGCCTTCATAGTAACAAACATGCAACAATATCATCAAGGCTTCCAAGACTTCAATTTATTCTTCAACTTCAATAGACTATGTATTATTTCAGAGAGTTCAAATATTACAACTAGTGATCAACCAACACCCAACCCCTATCTCATCTTCTTTGGAAGTATTTATAGAAGAAATGAGGAGGTGGAATGGGATAAAATATCTCCCAAGATAATTAATACAGATTAATGACTTCTTGGCCTTTGAGGGGCTCGATGGAGAAGTTTACAGATGTTCTGTCTGTATTAACTATTTTACATTTATGAATTTAAGCTCGGTGGGAGATTTTATTGAATTTAGGGCTCTGTGTCATGTTTGGAGTAACTCTGCAGATATTTTTAGCATTTAAGCTCATTGCAGAAGTAACTCTATGGCTGCGCTAAGGCGAATATCTTAATTTTATCAATAACTTCGGCCTCTATTTTGAATTCTTTGAGGCACAGGTGGAACTTATGGTAGCTGATGAATCAATTCACCTCAAATGAGGTGGTGGAGGCCTTTCTGTCTATTAAACACTTATGATTTTATTTTGACTGTGTTTTAATTTGGGAGATTAGGCTTTTGATAATCCATCTTAGCCGTAATCCCCATAAATCGGTCTTCAATCTTCTATTCTGTTGTGCTCTATCTTCAACAATGATACTCTTTAAATTTTGTTTTAATAACACAGTGTCTTGTTGATGTTCAGGGCCACGCTAGGCTTATATGGCATCACTGCCTCATGAAGCAATGACGAGACATGGAGTAGAGCCCCGCGAATGGTTCCCTTTGATAAATCGAAGGCACATGAATCGTCATCCCAGGCCTTCGGCCTTTATATAATGGAAAACCCATAAAACACCTACAAAAAACAGAAAATATTATAAAATCCTGCATTATATTGGGAAATATTTCTTCAGAGGGTGTGGGAGGAGCATAGCTGTTGGATGGCATCATCCAACGGTGAAGATCAGCCAAGAGGAGGTTAAAAAGGAGAGCAAGGGAAGAATAAAACGTAACCGTTGATCGCGCAATTATCAACGGTGGCAATCATTTCAAAAACCTTTTGGTGAAAGGTGGAGGGTGATAAAATAACACGGGAATGATCTGGGACTGTCCGATATGGACACGTGCACGGTCCGGATCCGATCGGAAGATCGCAATCGGGGGCAACACTCAAATGGCGCCGATGTAATTTTGTGATGCGATGAAGCGCTGGCCGTTGATCTGAGGATCAGATCAATGGTGGGGAATGAATCAGAGGGATGGACGATTGGGAGGAACAAACAAATTCACAGATGAAAAATTCTGATGCGATTGAGCGTTGGCCGTTGATCTAAGGATTAGATCAACGGTGTAGAATGACTCGGAGGGTTAGCCGATCGGAGGGAGCAAACAAATGCACCGATGAAAAATTACGATGCGATTGAGAGCTAGCCATTTGATTGGCTTATGATCAACGATGGAGATTATTTTTAGAATGAACCGGCAAAAAAACCCTTTAAAACTTTATAAAACTCAAAGTTTAATAGTATACGAAGTTTTTTTGTTTTGGGGGTGGGTTTTATATATGTATGAAGTGGATAGGCGCCCGACTGTGGGGCCTTTAGTGATATGGAACATGATGGGCCCGGGGCATATATATCAAAGAGATAATGACAATCGGATCCTCGGGCTCAGGCTTTTCAATCAACCCATTGGAATTTCTCTGATGCGATTGTGCGATCGGGTCTTTTTAATCTAACCATTTTCATTTAACACGTAACTTTGGCACATTTAGATCAAAAATTTGGATAAATGGGTTTTATGATGTAATAAAGGAAAAAGACCATCAGGGAGTGAAAATTTATAATTTTTATAGCGCCCGATGGTGGGCCCACAGGTTATATAAAATGATAATTTTGATCGGGGTTTATAAACCCGGGGCTTAATCGCATCAGAGTTTTTGTAATGGAAAAATACTTGCACACTTGGATGTTTTGCGATGCGATAAATGTCGTGAGGGGTTTAGCACTTGGTTCTAGGGTGTGGGCATTTGGGGGAAGTGGTTTATGATTTTGGCCCAAGGGGGGTTAATCCCTTACACAAAAATATGAAATTTTTATGATTTTCGATGGTTTTCAAAGGAATTTGAGGGTTTTGGTAAGGTTAAAAAGAGAGTTTGTAACCTTGTAAAAATGATTTTCATGAATGGAAGTAGAGGAGTCATGAAAAATAGAGGAGTTTTCTGGAGGAAAAGGGAAGAAAAATTAAGGTTAGTTTGAGTGGGGGAAGGGGAAAAATGATGGTTTTGCAACAGTGTTTTCACTCATGAAAATAACAAAAATTCTGAGTATAAAATGAAAACAGTAGTGAAGATTTGGACAGAGGCACGAGGCCTTCAAGAGTCTTCAAGAGCCAACACTTTTTTGCAATAAAATTTGTTCCTTGAAGGCTCCAAAAATTATTTAGCCACCTTTTGGTATTAACAAATTTATAGGTGGCTAACAAACTATAACCTAACTTTAACCTTAACCCAACCTTAACCTAACCTTAACCTAACCCTAACCTTCACCAAACCTTAACCTAAACTTAACCTAACCTTAACCTCAACCCCAACCTTAACCCTGACGTTAGCCTAACCTTAAGCATTTGGGAAGGTTAAGGTTAAGGTTAAGGTTAAGATAAGGTTAAGGGTAAGGTTAAGGTTAATGTTTAGGTTAAGTTAAGGTTAAGGTCAAGGTTAAGGGTAAGGTTAAGGTTTGGGTTAAGGTTAAGGTTAAGATTTTGGTTAATATTAGCGTTACGTTAAGGGTAAAGTCTAGGTTAAGGTTAGGTTAAGGGTAAATTTAAAGTTATGTTGTGTAACCAGCTTCAAAAATAGAAGAAAAGAGATATCAACTCCTTAGAAATAAGCCACTTCGAGGGGGCAACCTCCAATACATTACATAAATGAACAATTCTTGGATGATACAATTTACAAAACCTCCTTTCTATATATAGGAGTCCATGAGGCCATAATGTAATCCTAGTGGGCCACAATGTAATCCTAGCCGACCTAACAATAATAATTTAAGGGCACAATAATAACAAAATGGGGGTTACAAGGGTACAATAATAACAATAAGGGGGTTACACTAACAACAATAACGGACTATACTAGTAATATAGGGACCTAACATGCCCCTCTCCTTCAAAAAAGTGTTGTCCTCAACACTTGAGTAGCTCTGGGTGCTTCTGTATAAAATTCTCATCCTCCCATGTAGAATCTTCAGTGGGTAAGTTCTTCCACTTGATGAGATACTCTGAAATTGATCGATTCCGTAGTTATCGAGTTCTTGTTTCCGTGACCGCTTCAGGTTCCAATATGATTTTTCCTTCCTCATCAAGTTCTGGCAATATTGTTTGAACTGGAATATTTTCACCTATAACCTTCTTTAAGCATGAAACATGGAAAACTGGATGTACTCGCTAAGAAGCAGGAAGCTCCAATTTGTATGCCATAGTACCAATCTTTTGCAACACCTTGTAAGGACCATTGTACTTTGGCGATAATTTATTATCCTTCTTAGCTTGCTTGAGGGACATTTGTTTGTATGGTTGTAGCCGTAAAAATACCCAATCTCCTACATCAAAACTTCTCTCGCTGCGATGTTGATCTGCCTGTTGTTTCATTCGATTTTGTGCCAAATTCAGGTTATCCCTTAAGATTTGGAGAAATTCTTTCTGATGCTCGATGTGATATTCCACTGCCTGAACCTTCTAATTTTCCCTTAAAGATGATGTGATCGACGGTGGATGATATCCATAAAGTGCCATAAATGGGGTCATTTTTGCTGCAGTATGGAAGGAAGTGTTATACCACCATTCAGTGAGAGGTAACCACTTGACCCATTGTGTTTGTTTATCAGATACAAAGCAACGAAGATATCCTTCAAAACATTTATTTACTATCTCAGTTTGACCATCAGATTGAGGATGATAAGATGAGCTATGAGCTAATTGAGTACCCAAACAAGAAAATAACTCCGTCCAAAAATTTCCGGTAAAAATGGGATCTCTGTCGCTCACAATAACCCTTGGGCTTCCATGTAGCTTTTGAATTCTGTCCATAAATGTAGTAGCAACTGTACTTGCTTTAAATGGATGAGATAATGCACAAAAGTGTGCATACTTGGTAAGTCTATCAACTACCACCATGATGACATTATTTCCTTTGGAATTAGGTAAACCTGTGATAAAATCCATTGAAATCTCCTCCCAACGTTGACCTGGAATGGATAAAGGTTGTAGAAGTCCCGGGATCTTAATTGTCTCCACTTTATTTTTCTAGAAAACCAAAAATTCCGCCACAAAATTTTGAATATCAGATTTAAGGCCATCCCAAAAAAATTCTTTCTTCACCCTGTGGTAAGTTTTTAAAAATCCTGAGTGTCCTCCTAAAGGAGAAGTGTGCAATTCCAGAAGAATATTTTGTTTTAGTTGGGAATTATTACAAAGATATAGGCGATCTTTGTACCATAAGGAATCATTTTTCCAACTAAATGTATCAGATGTACTAGGATCTTGCTGCAACTTTTGAATGAGTGTCCATACATCTTTGTCCTTCTTCCATTCATCTCTTTCTCCGGTTATCCAATATGGTTGGATAATAGAAATGGCACAAAGCAATGCTTCCACCTCTTCATTCTTTCTTGAGAGTGCATCTGCAACAACATTAAGCTTTCCTTTTTTGTAGATTATTTCAAAGTCATAACCCAACATCTTTGTGACCCATTTTTGCTGCTCTTCTGAAGAGATTCGTTGTTCCAAAAATTTTTTAAGACTATCATGATCAGCTTTTACCTTGAAGTGTCTTGCCATTAGGTAAGTTCGCCATTTCTTTAGTGCATGGAGTATTTCTAACATTTCCTTCTCATAAATAGGTTTCTGTAAATACTTTCCTTTGATTGGACGACTTTCAAAAGCAATGGGTCTTCCTTCTTGCATTAAAACTACACCAATTCCATTTCCTGAGGCATCACATTCCAAAATAAAGGTTTTTGTGAAGTTTGGCATAGCTAAGACCGGTGATAGGCACATTGCCTCTTTAAGATGTTCAAAGGCCTTAGTTGCTTCAGGAGTCCATGAAAATGCATCTTTCTTCAATAATGTTGTTAGAGGTGCTGGTATTCTCCCATAATTCTTAACAAAATTGTGATAATACCTTGTTAACCCAAGAAATCCTCGCAACTGCTTTATGGTCGTGGGGACTTTCCATTCCTTAATGGCTTTAATTTTGTTAGGGTCTACTTTAACACCCTCGTGATATATAATATGACCCAGATATTCCACCTCTTGTACTCCAAAGAAACATTTGGATGTTTTTGCATCTAATTTTTTCTCCTGTAATAGTTTGAGAACCCTGTCAACATGTTCAACATGATCCTTCCAAGACCTGTTGTAGATTATTATATCATCAAAAAATACTAGCACAAATTTTCTAAGGAAGGGTTTGAAAATGGAATTCATCAACCCTTGAAATGTAGAAGGTTCATTGGTAAGGCCAAAAGGCATGACCAAAAATTCATAATGACCTTCATGAGTTCGAAATGCTGTTTTTGGAATATCTTCGGTCTTCATTCTAATTTGATGATATCCTGAACGAAGATCCAACTTAGTAAAATAAATTGCTCCATGTAATTCATCCAATAATTCATCAATCACAGGAATGGGAAATTTATCTTTAATGGTGAGCTTATTGAGCTCCCTATAATCCGGACACATTCGCCATGACCCATCCTTCTTGTGTACCAATACTACAGGAGCAGAGAAAGAACTTTGACTAGGTTGAATTATACCCGCCTCTAACATTTCTGCAATCATACGTTCAATTTCGCTCTTTTGGAAGTAAGGATATCTATAAGGCCTGATGTTTGGAGGAACACTCCCTGGAATCAAATGAATAGCATGATCATGATCACGAATAGGTGGGAGTCCTTTGGGAGTTTCAAACACCTTGGAATGATTGTCCAAGACTTGTTGGAGATCTACGGAAATAGATGATTTTGATGTTGGAACTTCTAGTGAGCATAATTGTGCAATTACGCCTCGTTGTTCTTTCTTTAGAAGCTTTTTCATGACATTAGAGCTTATTATCCTTCCCGGATTCCCTTCAATACCCCGTAATTCGACTTCCTTTCCTTCTGAAAAAAATTTCAAGAAAAGTTCTTGAAAATTAAAAGCTACCGTCCCCAAATATTGTAACCATTGTACTTGTAGTACAACATCAGCACCTCCCATAGGAATGGAAAGCATGGGACTAGTCAATACATACTCACCCCGTGGTTAGCTTGATATTATGGCATTTTCCAGAGAATTTTATAGTTCCTCCACTTGCAACCATCACTTGAAATTCTGGTGCTGGGTATAGGAAACAATTTAATTCCTTGGCTACCTTGCAATGAATAAAATTATGGGTGCTACCTGAATCAATCAACACGCTTACTTTTTTCTTCTTGATTTGTCCTTCTATCTTGAGAGTTTGAGGAGTGGTAATTCCTGCCAATGCATTACACGATATGGTCAGATTCATTTCTTCCTCTTCTAGGGTTGGTTCCTGGTGTATATCCTCTTCTTGTTCATTTTCTTCTTCCTCTTCACAATCTATGTAAAATAATTTCTTCTCAGCACACTTATGACCTTTTGTGTGTTTTGCACGTTATGGAGATCAAAATATTGCTCCACCTGTAGTATCCATGTTACAGGATCCTTTCCATCAAACTTCCTCATATCCATTTTTGGAATATGGTGGTTCTTCCCGCCAACATTAGAGTTTATGAAATCACGATTAACATTGATTTTGTTCTCATCATGAGGTTCTTCTACTACCTTTTCATCATTAGGAAACATTTCTTGTATCAACTTTGTCAAACCTTCAATGTCTGTTTTTAGATCATTCTTCATGTTTTCCATGTTGTATTTCATGTCATCCATCTTAGCTTCCATGCCATCCATCTTAGCTTCCACGCCTTTCTTCAAAACTTCCATTTCATTTTTTGTTGCACTTTGCGAGAGTGAAATTTGTTGCACTTGCTCTTGTAATTTTGATAGATCATGTTGCAATTCTTCATCTTCATGAGTCATAGGAGAGCCTTCTGAAGGCCTATTGGGTGTTGAATTATTTTTACGGGGCATATTTTAAAACCCAATACTGATATATATTCTACAATATGCCCTTGGAATCAATTCAAATTGATTCTTCAAACCAGACTTATGCAATTCGGAAAAAAAATACACACCTTTTTCTTGCTTTTGAGGAGCTAGATATTGAAATTGGATTATCTTTGTGATTGTAGCACTTCAATATTTGATTTTTGGTACCAACATAGCCCTCTAAATTATCTTTCGAATGTCATAGGTCTGACCTGATTTGGATTCTCCCAGAAAAAGTTGTGTCCATTCTCCCACAATGACCTAATTATGGACTAGTTCAGTAAAGCGAACTTGTACGACTTGCCACATGTCATTGTTTCATCCTTCATCTCTAAAATTGATATCCAAGAAACTACAGTCTGTGTGATTATGACCACTTTTTATGGCACTCCAATCCGATGCCCAGAGAGAGAGTTATTGAACTTTTCCCACGATCACGTCATTGAAATGAAATTTAGGAGCTTGAAAAAGCACTACCTTCCACATATCATATCTCCAAAAATATTGCGAAAAAAGCTCTGAAATTTTTTGACGAATTTCCTCAGGATTTTAAATTCACACCATAATAATTTCAGATTATGAACCTTCGTAGAAAACAATTTATAGTGCAAATTCCACGATGACCTATTTAGGAGCCTGAACAAATACCTAACTTCCATAGATCATATCTCTGAAAATATTGCGAACCAAGCTCTAAACTTTTTAGAAAATATTCCTAAGAATTTCTTCATTGCACCCTAAAAATTTCAGCTTCTAAAACTTTGTAGAAAATAAGTTATAGCGAAAATTCCACGATGACCTGTTTGGAGCAGCGAAACCCTGGAATCCAAAGCTCTGATACCAAATGTTGTGTAACCAGCTTCAAAAATATAAGAAAAGAGATATCAACGCCTTAGAAATGAGCCACTTGGAGGGGGAAACCTCCAATACATTACATAAATGAACAGTTATTGAATGATAAAATTTACAAAACCTCCTTTCTATATATAGGAGTCGATGGGGCCATAATGTAATCCTAATGGGCCACAATGTAATCCTAGCTGACCTAACAATAATAATTTAAGGGCACAATAATAACAAAATGGGGGTTACCAGGGTACAATAATAACAATAAGGGGGTTACACTAACAACAATAACGGACTATACTAGTCATATAGGGACCTAACATGTTAGGTTTAGGCTAATATTAAGTTAAGGTTAGGGTTAAGGTTAAGGGTAAATTTAAGGTAAGGGCAAGGTTAACCTTAACTTTAACATGACCAAACTTTAACCTTAACCTTAAATTTACGCTTAACCTAACCTTAACTTTATCTAAGGTTAGGGTTAAGGTTAGGGGAATGTTAGGTTAAGGTTAACCTTGACCTTGACCTTAAACTTAACTATAACCTAACCCTAACCTTGAGCAACTCTTAACCTTCACCTTTACTAAACCCTTAACGTTAACCTTAACCTTAACCTAACCATAGCCTAACTAAACCCTTAAGGTTAGGTTAAGGGTAAATTTAAGGTTAATGTTAAAGTTAGATTAAGGTAAGGTTAAGGTTAAGGTTACGTTAAGGGTAAAGTCAAGGTTAATGTTAGGTTAGGGTTAAGATAAGGTTATGGTAAGGTTAGGGTAAAGGTTTAGGTTAAGGTTAAGTTTAAGGGTTTGGTTAAGGTTAGGGTTAGGTTATTATTAAGTTCAAGCTAAGGTTAAGGTTAAGGTTAAAGTTAAGGTTAAGTCTAAACTTAAGATTAAGGTTATGTTAAGGGTAAAGTCAAGGTTAAGGTTAGGTTAAGGTTAAGATAAGGTTAAGGTTAAGATTAGGTTAAGGTTAAGGTTAAGGTTAATGTTAAGGGTAAAGTTAAGGTTACAGTTATGTTAAAGATAAGGTTAAGGATACGTTAAGGGTAAAGTTAAGGTTAGGGTTAGGTTAAGGTTAAGGTTATGGTTAGGATAAGGTTAAGGTTAACGTTAACGTTAAGGTTAAGATTTGGTTAAGGTTACAGTTAGGTTAAGGTAAATATTATGTTAAGGTTAAGGTTAAGGTTTATGTTAAGGGTTTGGTCAAGGTTAGGGTTATGTTAAGGTTAATGTCAATGGTTTGGTCAAGGTTAGGGTTAGGTTATATTTAAGGTCAAGGTTAAGGTTAAGTGTAAGGTTATAGTTAGGTTAAGGTTAAGGCTAAGGTTAGTTTAAGGTTAAGATAATGTTAAGGTTAAGGGTTTAGTCAAGGTTAGGGTTAGGTTATAGTTAAGGTTAAGGTTAGGTTAAGTTAAGGTTAAGGTCAAGGTTAAGGGTAAGGTTAAGGTTAGGTTAACCCTAACCTTGACCAAACCCTTAATGTTAAACTTATCTTAACCTTAACCTAAACTTAACCTTAACCTAACTATAATCTTACCCTTAACCTTAACCTTGACCTTAAATATAACCTAACCCTAACCTTGACCAAACCCTTAACATTAACCTTAACCTAACCCTAACCTTGACCAAACCCTTAACATTAACCTTAACCTTAACCCAATATTAATCTTAACCTAACCATAACCTTAACTTAACCTTAACCTTAACTTTACCTTAAACTTGAATTTACCCCTAAACTTAACCTAACCTTAACCTTGACTTTACCCTTAACGTAAGCTTCACCTTGAATTTACCCTTAACCTTGACCTTACCAGAACCCTAACCTTGACTTTGCCCTTAACTTAACCTTTACCTTCACTACAGCCTAATCCTAATCGTTACCAAACCTTATCCTTAACCTGACTAAACCCATAACATTAACCTTAACCTTACCGTTACCGAAACCTTAACCTTATCCTTAACCTGACTAAACTCGTAACGTTAACCTTAACCTTACTGTTAACCTTAACCTTAACCTTAAATTTACCCTTAACCTAACCTTAGCCATGAAATTGACCTTGACCTTGACCTTAACCTTAACCTTACCATTTCCCTTAACCTTAACTTTACCCTTAACCTAACCTGACCCTTAACCTTAACCTTAACCTTATCTTAACTTTAACTATGTCCTAACCCTAAGCTTGACCAAACCTTAACTTTACCCTTAACCTAACCTTAAATTTAACCTTAACCTTGGATAGGGTTAGGTTAATGTTAAGGTTAATGTTAGGTTAAGCGTTTCGTCAAGGTCAAGGTTAAGGTTAGGTTAAGGGTAAGTTTATGGGTAAAGTGAAGGTTAAGGTTAGGGTAAGGTTAAGGTTAAGGCAAGGTTAAGGTTAAGGTTAAGGTTAAGGTTAAAGTTAGGTTAATGTAACTTTAAGGTTATGGTTTTAGTCAGGTTAAGGTTACAGTTAAGTTTACAGTTAGCATTAGGGTAAGGTTAAGGTTAAGGTTAAGGTTAGGGTAAGGTTAAGGTTAAGATAAGGTTCAGGTTAAGTTTAATGTTAAGCTTAGGTTAAGGGTAAAGTTAAGGTTAGAGTTAGGTTAAGGTTAAGGTTAAGGTTAGGTTAAGGTTAAAGTTAAGGTTAGGGTTAGGTTAAGGTTAAGGTTATGGTTAGGCTAAGGTTAAGGTAAGGTTAGGTTAAGGTTACGGTTAGTTTAAGGTTAATATTAGGTTAAGGTTAAGGTTAAGGTTTGGTCAAGGTTAGGGTTAGGTTATAGTTAAGGTCAAGGTCAAGGTTAGGTCAAGGGTAAATTCAAGGTTAAGTGTAGGTTAGGGTTATGATTAGGTTAAGGGTAAAATTAAGGTTAAGGTTAGGTTAAGGTTAAAGTCAAGGTTAAGGGTAAAGTTAAGGTCAAGGTTAGGGTTAGGTTATAGTTAAGGTTAAGGGTTTGACAAGTTTAAGTTTAGTTTAAGGTTAAGGTTACAGTTAGGTTAGGATAATGTCAAGGTTAAGGTTAATGTTACGAGTTTAGTCAGTTTAAGGTTAAGGTTACTGTTAAGGTTAAAGTCAATGTTAAGGGTTTTGTTGAGGTTAAGTTAAGGTTAAATATAAGGTTAAGGTCAGGTTAAGGGTAAAGTTAAGGTTAAGGTTAGGGTTAAGGTTAGGGGAAGGTTAAGGTTAGTTTAAGGTTAAGGTTAGGTTAAGGTGAGGGCTAGTTTATAGTTAATATTAAGGTTAGGTTAAGGGTAAGATAAGGTTAAGGTTAAGGTTAAGGTTAGGTTAAGGTCAAGGTCAAGGTCAAGGTTAAGGTTAAGGCCAAGGTTAAGGGTAAAGTTAAGGTCAAGGTTAGGGTTAGGTTATATTTAAGGTTAAGGTTAGGTTAAGGGTAAAGTCAAGGTTAAGGTTAAGGTGAAGGTTAAGGGTAAGGTTAAGGTTAAGGGTTACGGGTTTATTCAGGTTAAGGTTAAGGTTAAGATTAAGGTCAAGTTCAAGGGTAAGGTTAAGGTTAAGGTTAAGGGTTTGGTTAAGGTTAGTTTAAGGTTAATGTTAAGGTTAATTTTTTTATCAAGGTTAGGGTTATGGGTAAGGTTAGGGTATGGTTAGGGTTAAGGTTAGGGGAAGGTTAAGGTTAAAGTTAGGTTAAGGAAAGGTTAAGGTTAAGGTTATGGTTACGGGTTTAGTCAGGTTAAGGTTAAGGGTTTGGTCAAGGTTAGGGTTAGGTTATAGTTAAGGTTAAGGTTAGGTTAAGGGTTTGGTCAAGGATAGGGTTAGGATATAGTTGAGTTTAAGGTTAAGGTTAAGGATAGTGTTAAGGTTATGGTAAATGTTAAATTTAAGGTTAAGGTTAAGAATTTGGTGAAGGTTAGGGTTACTGTTAAGGTTAAGGTTAAGGTTAATGTTAAGGTTAAGGGTGTAAGGATAAGGTTAAGGGATAAGGTTAAGGTTAAGATTAGGGCTAAGGTTAGGGGAAGGTTAAGGTTAAGGTTAAGGTTTATGGTTTGGTCAAGGTTAGGGCTAGGTTATAGTTAAGGCTAAGGTTAAGGTTAAGGTTGTGAGTTTAGTCAGGTTAAGGTTAAGGTTAAGGGTTTGGTCAAGGTTAAGGTTAAGGATTTGGTCAAGGTTGGGGTTAGGTTATAGTTAATGTTAAGGTTAAGGTTAAGGGTAAGGTTAAGGTTAAGGTTAAGGTTTTGGTCAAGGTTATGTTTAGGTTATAGGGTTAACCTTAACATTCACTATAAAATAACCCTAACCTTAACCAAACCCTTAACCTAAACTTAACCTTAACCTTAAACTTCCCATGACCTGAACCATAAACTTAACCTTAACCTTAACCTTAACTTAACTATAACCTTAACCTTCACCTTAACCTTAACCTTAACCTTGAATTTACCCTTAACTTAACCTTAACCTAACCTTAACCTTAGCTTAACCTTAACCTTAACCTTAAAATTAACGTTAACCTTCACCTTAGCCTTACCCCCTTAACCTTAACCTTAACCTTGACTTTACCATAACCTAACCTTAACCCCTTAACCTTAACCTTAATGTTACCCTTAACCTTAACCAAACCCTTAACATTAACCTTGACTTAACCTTAACCACAACCTTAACCTTAACCTTAGCCTTAACTATAACCTAAGGCTGACCTTGACCAAATGGTACCCTTATGGTCAAGGTTAAGGTTAAGGTTAAGGTTAGGTTAAGGTTAAGGTTATGGGAAGGTTAAGGTTAAGATTAAGATTAGGTTAAGGGTTTGGTTAAGGTTAGGGTTAGTTTATAGTGAATGTTAAGGTTAAGTGTAAATTCAAGGCATAACCCTTAACCTTAACCTTACCCTTAACCTTCACCTTAACCTTAACCTTGACTTTACCCTTAAGATAACCTTAACCTTAACTATAACTTGACCCTAACCTCGACCTTAAGTTTACCCTTAACCGTAACCTTAACCTTGACCTTGACCTTAACCTAAACTTAACCTTAACCTTAACCTAACAATAACCTTAACCTTAAACTTAACCTTAACCTGACTAAACCCGTAACCTTAACATAACCTTAACGTTATCTTAACCTTAACCTTAACCTTAACCTTAACCTTAACCTTAACTTTGGTTAGGTAAGATCAAGCTTAAGGTTACATTAAGGTTAAATTCAAGGTTAAGGTTAGGGTTAGGTTATAGTTAAGGTTAAGGTTAAGTAGGTTAAGCTTAAGCTTACGGGTTTAGTCGGGTTAAGGTTAAGGTTAAGTGTAAAGTTAAGGTTAGGGTTAAGGTTTAGTTTAATGTTAAGGCTAAGGGTTTGGTCAATGTTAAGGGTAAGGTTAAGGTTAAGGTTAGGTTAAGGGTAAAGTTAAGGTTAAGGTTAAGGTTAAGGGTCTGGTCAAGGTTAGGGTTAGGTTATAGTGAAGGTCAAGGTTAAGGTTATGGTTAAGGTAAGTTTAAGATAAGCCTAAAGGTAAGGTTAAGGTTAGGTTAAGGTCAAGGTTAAGGTTATGGTAAGTTTAAGATAAGGTTAATAATAGGTTAAGGTTAGGTTAAGGTTAATGTTAAGGTTAGGTTAAGGTTAAAGGTAAGGTTAATGCTAAGGGTAAGGTTAATTTTACGTTAAGGTTAGGGTTAAGGGTAAAGTCAAGGTTAAGGTTACTTTAAGGTTCAAGTTACTAGTCTAGTTAGGTTAAAGTTACGTTAAGTTAAAGGTTAAGGTTAAGGTTACGTTAAGGTGAAGGTTATGGTGAAGGTTAGGGTTAAGGGTAAAGTCAAGTTTAAGGTTAGGTTAAGGTTAAGGTTAAGGGTCTGCTCAAAGTTAGGGTTAGGTTATAGTTAAGGTCAAGGTTAAGGTTATGTTAATGGTAAGGTTAATGTTAACACAATAGTTAAGGTCAAGGTTAAGGTTAAGGTTATGGTTAAGGTTAAGATTAAGGTTAATATTAAGGTTAAGGTTAAGGGTTTCGTCAAGGTTAGGGTTAGGTTATAGTTAAGGTCAAGGTTAAGGTTAGGTTATGGTTAAGGTTATGGGAAGGTTAAGGTTAAGGTTAAGGTTAAGTTAAGGTTAATGTTAAGGTTTGGTCAAGGTTAGGGTTATGTTATATTTAAGGTCAAGGTTAAGGTTAAGTTAAGTTTAAGGTTACGAGTTTAGTCATGTTAAGGTTAAGGTTAAGGTTACGGTTATGTTTATGGGAGGGTTAAGGTTAAGGTTATGTTAAGGTAGAGTCAAGGTTAGGGTTAGGTTATAGTTAATTTTAAGGTTAGGTTAAGGGAAAGATAAGGTTAAGGTTAAGGTCAAGGTTAAGGGTAAAGTTAAGGTCAAGGTTAGGGTTAGGTTATAGTTAAGGTGAAGTTTAGGTTAAGTTTAGGTTAAGGGTGAAGTCAAGGTTAAGGTTAGGTTAAGGTAAAGGTTAATTTTAAGGGTTTGGTTAAGGTTAGGTTAAGGTTAAAGCTAAGGTTAAGGGTTTGGCTAATGTTAGGTTAAGGTTAAATTTAAAGTTATGGTTAGGATAAGGCTAGGGTAAGGTTAAGGTTATGGTTAGGGTAAGGTTAAGGTTGTGGTTAGGGTAAGGTTAGGGTTAAGGTTAAGGGTTTAGTTAAGGTTAAGGTTAGGTTAAGTTTAAGGTTAATGTTAAGGGTTTGGTCAAGGTAAGGGTTAGGTTATAGTTAAAGTCAAGGTTAAGGTTATGGTTAAGGTAAGGTTAAGATAAGATTAAGGGGAAGGTTAAGGTTGAGGTTAGGTTATGGTTATGGTTAACGTAAGGTTAAGGGTAAAGATAAGGTTGAGGTTAGGTTAGTTTAAGCTTAAGCTTAATGTTAAGCTCATGTTAATTTTAAGGTTAGGTTAAGGTTAAGGTTTAAGGTTACAGGTCTTAACCTTAACCTTCACTATAACCTACCCTTAACATTAAACTTTACCTAACCCTGACCTTAACATTAATTATAACCTTAAACATAACCTTGACCTTAACTATAACCATAACCTTAACTAAAACCTTAACATTAACCTTAACCTTAACTTTACCCTTAACCTAATCTTAACCTTGACCTTAACTATAACCTATCCCTCCCCGGATGTGGGTGTTAGTGTAGTTAATGAGGGTGACAGGATGCAAGGCAGTAGGACGGGAGGCCACATGCCATCCCTCACGGCTGCATTGAGACCACTTGCCCGCAGTTAATACTCCACCGCATGATCTTAATGGCGTTTGAAATGGAGGCGATTCTCACCATCGCAGGGGATGTTCGAGGTAGCCTCGACTACTGCAACAACATCTCGCATAATATTTGCAAGCCTGGTCATTCAATGCGGCATTTTGAGTGTTGCAGGAAAGGAATGTTAAATTCCATGGATCCGCTAGTCCCCCAGCCGATGAATTCGCAATGTAATTTGGTTCTGGACAGAGCCAGAGAGCGCACCACCACAGGGAAGCGAAGCCGTCTAACATGTTGCTTGTAGCCCGATGACAACATTCACATTTCTATAGATGGCTCTTATTTTTCCACGACGGTGGTTCTAGGCATTCCACCCACAACGTGCCCTGTCAACACTCAGTCGCTTCAGAGCTCCAGTCCGGTTAAAGCTGCTAAAATGCCTAGGCTTCGGCAGAGGATGAGGTGCAGGAGGGGGTCTTCTCGTTCTGCCAGAAGATATTCTCCTTCCTTTTCTTCTTCCCCGTCTTACACCTCTGCACCTTCTGGCAGCCTCCCTCGCCTCTTCCGTGGGCACTTGCTCCGCTTAGGCCGCAGGCTTGACTTGCCTTTAGGTGATGCGCTGCCTGCCCAGTCGCATACTGCCCTCTTCTCATTCGATTGTGCTCTCAACAGACCACGCGTAACTGTGGCCATCTCGGTGGTCTTCTTGGAGGAGCCCCTGCCGGAGAATCCACCGGAAGAGCAAGCTCCAGTCGACAGCGCTCATATGGACACGGTGCAGCAGGACACGAGGGGTCAGCCTGAGGTTACCAAGGCGTCTTTGCAGGATGACTCAGTTCGCATTCAGGCAAATATCACTGAATCTCCCACTGCTGTCCACCACAATGTTGAATTCTCCCATGCTCAAAGCGAACCAGAAGATTTCGGATGCAGGATCGAGGAGGTTACTCCTGATCAGTAATCCGACCCTCCTTTTTTGTCTCTTTTGTTTTTTCTCAGCCCTCTCTGAGGGAGTGTTTCAATGTTTCAATGTTTCTTTCAACTTTGGTCCAATTTTTGTCAAAGACCAGTTTCAGTCTTTACAGCGGTCCAGTCTTGTTATGGTCCAATGTTATAGCTATGCTCCTAGTTTAAAGTCAAGGACATTCTAGCTTGATCCCCTGCGTGGGATTTTTTTAGTCTTGGGTTTTACAAGCTGGTTTCCCTTGCAGGGCAGCCATAATCTAGTCACTGTCAGCTCAAATTGCCTCTTCGTAGGCACAGTTATGGCCTAGGCTAGATGTACTATATTTTTTGCTGTTAATAGATTACTCTAACTTAGAAAAAAAAAAAACTATAACCTATCCCTAACCTTGACCAAAGCCTTAACCTTAACCTTAACCTTATCCAAACCTTAACCTTGACTTTACCCTTAACCCTAACCTTAACCCTAACCTTAACCATAACCTTTACTTTAACGTAACCTTAACCTTAAACTTTACTTTAACGTAACCTCAACCTGACTAAACCCATAACTTGAACCTTAACCTAACCTTTATCTTGACTTTACCCTTAACCCTAACCTTAACCTTACCCTTAACCTTAACCTTTACCTTAGTGTTGACTTTACCCTTAACCTAACCTTAACCTTAAGCTTAACATTAACCTTATCTTAACCTTAACCTAACCTTAACTTTATCCTTAACCTAACCATAACCTTACCTTAACTTAACTTAACCTTAACCTTGACCTTGACCTTAACCTTAACCTTAAATTTAACCTAACATTAACCTTGACCTTGACCTTAACCTAACTTTAACCTAACCTTATCTCTACCCTTAACATTAAATTTAACTTTACCCTAACCTTAAGGGTTTAGTTAGGTTAAGGTTAGTCAAGTTAAGGCTAAGGTTAAGGGTAGGTTAAGGGTAAAGTCAAGGTTAAGGTAAAGTTAAGGTTAAGGTTAGGTTAAGGGTAAAAGTCAAGTTTAAGTTTAAGGTTATGGTTAATGTTATGGTTATGGTTATATTAAGGGTGAAGTTAAGGTTATGGTTAAAGATAAGGTTAGGTTAAGGTTAGGTTTAAGGTTAGATTAAGGGTAAGATAAGGTTAAGATTAAGGTTAAGGTTAGGTGAAGGTCATGGTAAATGTTAATGTTAAGGTTAAGGTAAAGGTTAAGGGTAAAGTTAAGGTCAAGCTTAGGGTTAGGCTATAGTTAAGGTTAAGGTTAGGTTAAGGGTAAATTCAAGGTTAAGGTCAAGGTGAAGGTTAAGAGTAAGGTTAAGGTTTAGGGTTACAAGTTTAGTATGGTTAAGGCTAAGGTTAAAGTTAAGGTGAAGGTGAAGGTTAAGGGTAAGGTTAATGTTAAGGTTGAGGTCAAGGTTAAGGGTAGGGTTATAGTTAGGTTAAAGTTAAGGTGAAATTTAAGGTTACAGGTTTATTCAAGTTAAGGTTAAGGTTAAGGTTAGGTTGTGATGAAGGTTAACGTTAAGACAAGGTTAAGGGTAAGGTTAAGGTTAGGGTTAGGTTAGGGTTAGGGTAAGGTTAGGATTAGGTTATAGTTAAGGTTAAGGTTAAGTTTAAGGTCAAGGTCAAGTTAAGGTTACATTAGGTTAAGGTTAACATTAGGGTAAGGTTAAGATTAAGGGTTTGGTCAAGGTTAGGTAAAGGTTAACATTAGGGTAAGGTTAAGGTTAAGGGTTTGGTCAAGGTTAGGGTTAGGTTAATTGTAAAGTTAAGGTTAGGTTAAGGTTACGATTATGATTAAGGTTAGGTTAAGGTTAACGTTAAGGTTAAGTTTACGTTAAGGACAAGACCAAGGTTAAGGTTAAGGATAAGGTCAAGGTTAAGGGTAAAGTTAAGGTTAAGGTTAGGATTAGGTTATAGTTAAGGTTAAGTATAGGTTACGTTAAGGTTAAGGTTAAGGTTGGGTAAGGGTTAGGTTAAGATTATGAGTTTATTCAGATTAAGGTTAAGGTTAAGGTTAAGGTTGAGGGTAAGGGTAAAGTTAAGGTTAAAGCGAAGGTTAGGTCATAGTTAAGGTTAATGTAATTAAGGTTAGGTTATATTTAAAGTTAAGGTTAAGGTAAAGGTTAAGGTTAAGGTTAAGGTTACGGGTCTTAACCTTAACCTTCACCATAACCTTAACCTTAACCTTAAGCTTAGCTATAACCTAACCCTAACCTTGACCAAATCCTTAACCTTAACCTTTACCTGACTAAACCCGTAACCTTGACCTTAACCTTAACCTTAACCTTCACCTTAACCATATCTTTACCCTTAACCTATCCTTAACCTTAAACTTAACCTTATTCTTAAACTTAGCCCTTATCTAAGGTAAGGGCTAGGTTAGGTTAAGGTTAAGGTTAGGTTAAGGGTAAAGTCAATGTTAAGGTTAGGTTAAGGTTAAGGTTAAGGTTACAAGTTTAGTAAGGTTAAAGGTTAGGTTAAGGATAAGGATAAGGTCAAGGTTAGGGTTAGGTTGGCGTTAATTTTATGGTTAGATTAAGGGTAAACTTAAGTTTAAGGTTAGGTTAAAATTAAGTTTAAGGTTAAGGATAAGGTTAGAGTGAGGTTAGGGTAAAGGTTAGGGGAAGGTTAAGGTTAAATTTATGTTAAGGTAAAGATAAGGTTAAGGTTAGGTTAGGTTAAGGTAAGGTTAAGGTTAAGGTTATGGTTATGGGAAGGTTAAGGGCTTAATCGTACCCTTAACCTTAGCCTAAAATTAATCCAAACCTTAACGTTGATCTTGACTATAACATAACCCTAACCTTAACCTAACCTTAACCTTAACTTTAGCCTTAACCTTACCATAACCTTAACCATAACCTTAACCTTCATAGTAACCTTAACCTTACCCCCTTAACCATAACCTTAACCTTAACCTGAACCTTAACATGACTAAACCCGTAACCTTAACCTCACCTTAACCTAACTTTAACCTTAACCTTAACCTAACTATAACCTTACCCTTAACCTTATCCTTGAACTTCATTATAACCTAACCCTAAGCTGACCAAACCCTTAATATTAAGATAAGGTTAAGGGTTACAAGTTAGTCAAGCTATGATTAAGGTTAATGTTATGGGTTTAGTCAGGTTAAGGTTAAGGTTAAGGGTAAGGTCAATGTTAAGGTTAAGGTTATGGTAATAGGAAGGTTAAGGTTAAGGTAATGGTTAAGGTTAAGGTCAAGGTTAAGTCTAAAGTTAATTTTAAGGTTAAGGTTAAGATAAGGTTAAGGGTAAGGTCCTTAACGCTAACCTTAACCTTGACCTCAACCTTAACCTTATCTTAACCTTAACCTAACCTTAACCTTAACCTTAACCTAAGCCCAACCTTACCTTTAACCTTAACCTTAACTATACCCTTAACCTAACCTTAACGTTAACCTCATCTTAACCTTAACCTAACCCTTACCTTGACTTTACCCTTAACATAACCTTAACCTTAACCTTAACCATAACATTTACCCTAACTTTACCTTATCCTTAACCTTAACCTTATCATTACCCTTAACCTAACCTTAACCTTAACTTTAACTATAACGTAACCCTAACCTTGACCAAAACTTAACATTATCCTTAATATTAACCTTGAACTTAACATTAACCTTAAAGAAACCCTTAATCTTAAGCTTAACCTGACTAAACCCTTTACCTTAACCTTCACCTTAACCTAACCATAACCTTAATTTTACCCTTAACCTAACCTTAACCATAAGCTTAATGTTAACCTAACCTTAACCTTACCCTTATCCTTAACCTTACCCTTAACCTAACCTTAACCTTGATTTTACCTCTACCCTTAACCTTAACCTAATCTTAACCTTAACCTTAACCTTAACCTTACCCTTAACATTGACCTTAACCCTAACCTTTACTTTAGCCTTAGCCTAACCTTAACCTTAACTATAACCTAACCCTAACCTTGACCTTAACTTCACCCTTGACCTTGACCAAACCCTTAACCTTAACCTTAACCTGACTAAACCCTTAACCTTGAGCTAACCATAATCTTAACCATAATATTAACCTAACCTTAACCTTAACCTTAACCTAACCTTAACCTTAACTTTAACTTGACCCTAACCTTAAGGGTTTAGTCAGGTTAAGGTTAAGGTTAAGGTTTTGGTCACGGGAGGTAAAGGTTAAGGTTACGGTAAGCGTAACGTCAAGGTTAAGGTTAAGGTTAAAGTTAGGTTAAGGGTAAAGTCAAGGATAAATGTTAATGTTACGGGTTTAGTGAGTTTAAGGTTAGGTTAATGTTAAGGTTAAGGATAAGGTTAAGGTTAAAGGTAAATTCAAGGTTAAGGTTATGTTTAAGGTTAGGTTAAGGGTAAATTTAAGGTTAAGGTTAAGGTTATGGTTATGGCAAGGTTAAGGTTAAGGTTAGGCTATAGTTAAGGTTAAGGGTTTGGTCAAGATTAGGGTTAGGTTAATGTTAAGGTTAAGGTTAAGATAAAGGTAAAGTCAAGGTTAAGGTTATGGTTATGGGAAGGTTAAGTTTAAGGTTACAGTAAAGTAAGGTTAAGGTTAAGGGTTTAGTCAAGGTTAGGGTTAACCATAACCTAACCTTAACCTTGACCTTAATTGTAACCTAACCCTAACCTTGACCAAACCATTAACCTTAACTAACACCTTAACCTTATCTTATCCTTAACCTTAACCTATCCTTGACATTAACGTTAACCTTAACCTTGACCTAACCGTAACCTTAACATTACCTTAACCTAACTTAACATTAACCTTAAGGTTAAGTTAAGGGTAATGTCAAGGTCAACCCTAAGGTTAAGGTTAAGGTTAAATTTAAGGTTAGGTTAAGGGTAAAGTTAAGGTTAAGGTTAGGGTTAAGGTTAGGTTAAGGTTAAGTTTAAGGTTAATGTTAAGGGTTTGGTCAAGGTTAGGGTTAGGTTATAGTTAAGGTCAAGGTTAAGGTTAGGTTAGGTTAAGGTTAAGGTTAAGGATAAGGTTAGGTAAGTTAGAAACATTAAACTATATTGTTCCAGATTAGGGTTAAGTTTAAGGATAAGGATAAGGTTAGGGTAAAGGTTAAGGTTCAGGTTAAGGTTAAGGTTAATGTTGAGGTTAAGGTTAGATAAAGTTTAAAGTTAAGGTTAATTTTAAGGTTAAGGGAAAAGTTAAGGTTAAGGTTAGGTAAGGGTAAGGTTAAGGTTAAGGTTAAGTTTATGGTTAAGGTTAGGTTAAGGGTAAGGTCAACAGTAAGGTTCTATTAATGTTAAGGTTAAGGTTATGAGTTTATTCAGGTTAAGGTTAAGGTTAAGTATACGGGTTTAGTTAGGTTAAGTTTAAGGTTAAGGCTAAGGGGGTAAGGTTAAGGTTAAGGTTAACGGTGAAGGTTAAGGGTAAGGTTAATATTAAGGTTATGGGTTTATTCATGTTAAGGTTAAGTTTAAGGGTTTGTTCAAGGTTAGGGTTATGTTATAGTAAAGGCTAAGTTTAAGGGTAAGGTAAGGGTAAGGTTAGGGTAAAGGTGCAAGTTAAGGTTAAGGATAGGAGTTTCCTTTCCCTTAACCTTAACCTTGAACTTAACTATAACCTAACCCTAACCTTACCCTTAACCTTAACCTAACCTTAACCTTACCCTTAACCTAATATTAACCTTAGAATTAACTTGACTAAACCTGTAACCTTAACGTTACCCTTAACCTGATCTTACCTTGACCATAACTATAACCTTAACCTTAACCTAACCTAAAACTTAACTTTACCTTTAACCTAATATTAACCTAAACCTAATGCTAACCTTGTCTTTACCCTTGACTTAACCTTAACCTTCACTATAACCTAACCCTAAGCTTGACCAAAGCCTTAACCTTACCCTTGAACTTACCCTTAACCTTAACCTTACCCTTAACCTTATCTTAACCTTTACTAAAACTTAACCTTAACCTTGACCTTATCCTTAACATTAACCTTAAATTTACCCTTAACCATAACCTTAACCTTGACCTTAACTATAACCTAACCCTAGCCTTGACCAAACCCTTAACCTTAACCTTAACGATAACCTTAACCTTAACCTTAACTTATCCTTAACCTTAACCTTAACCATAATCTTAACCTAAGGTTAAGGTTAAGGGTAAGGTTAGGGTTAAGTTTAGCGTAAGGTTAATATTAGGTTAAGGGCAAAGTTAAACTTAAGTTTAGGTTTAAGGTTAAGATTAAAGTTAGGGTTACCTTATAGTTAGGTCAAGGTTAAGGTTAAGGGTAATGTTATAGTTAGGTAAGGGTAAGGTTAAGGTTAAGGTTAAGGTTAAGGGTAAAGTTAATGTTAAGGTTATGGTTATGGGAAGGTTAAGGTTATGGTTAACCTATGGTTAAGGTTAATGTTAAGGTTTGGTCAAGGTTAGGGTTAGGTTATATTTAAGGTTAGGTTATATTAAAGGTTAAAGTTAAGCCCCGTAACCTTAACCTTGACCTTAACCTTAACATAACCTTAACATTAACCCTAACCTTGAATTTACCCTTAACCTAACCTTAACCTAACTTAACCTTAACCTAACCTTTACCTTAACCTTAAGCTTAACCTTGACCTTATCTTAACCTTATCCTAATATTAACCTTAACCTTAACCTAATCATAACCTTAACCATAACATTAACCTTAACCTTAACCTTAAGCTTAACCTAACCTTTACCTTAACCTTAACCTGACTAAACCTGTAACCTTAACCTTAACATTAACCTAACCTTAACCTTAACTATATCCTAACCCTAACCTTGACCAAATGCTTAACCTTAACCTTAACATTAACCTTTCCCTAACCTTAAACTTAACCTTAACTATAACCTAACCCTAACCTTGACCAAACCCTTAACCTTAAGCTTAACTATAACCAAAACTTAACCTTGACCAAACCCTTACCCTTAACCTAACCTTAACCTTGACTTTACCCTTAACCTAACCTTAAACTTAACCTTCCCCTAAGCTTAACCCTAAGCTTACCCTAACCATAACCTTAACTTTACCCTTAACCTAATATTAACCTTAACATAACCTTAACCTTACCGTTACCTTGACCTTAACCTTAACTTTAACTATAACCTCACCATAACCTTGACCAATCCTTAACCTCAACCTTAACTTAACCTAACCTTGACCTCAACCATAACCTTAACCTTAACCTTAACCTTAACCTTATCTTAACCTTAACTATAACCTAACCCTAACCTTGACCAAACCTTAACCTTAACCTAACCTTATCCTTAACCTTAAACTTGACTTTACCCTTAACATTAACCTTAAACTTAACCTTAACGTTAACCTAACCTTAGCCTAACTAAACCCATAACTTGAACCTAACCCTAACCTTTACCAAACCCTTAACCTTACCCTTAACCTTAACCTTAACCTGAATAAACATGTAACCTTAACTATAACCTAACCCTATCCTTGACCAAACCCTTAACATTAACCTTAACCTTAACCTTAACCTTAACTTTAACCTTATCTTAACCTTAACCTTCAGTATATCCTAACCTTAAACTTGACCTTAACGATAACCTAACTCTAACCTTCACCAAACCCATAACCTTAACCTTAACCTTATCTTAACCTTAACCTTCACTGTAACCTAACCTTAACCTTAACCTTATCTTACCCTTAACCTAACCTTAACCTTAACTATAACCTAACCCTAACCTGAACCTTAACCATACCCTTATCTTTACCCTTCACCTTAACCATAACCTTAACCTTAACCTAACCTTCACCTTAAACTTAACCATAAATTTAACCTCAACCTTAATCTTACCTTAACTTTAACCTTAACCTTAAGGGTAAATTCAAATTTAAGGTAAAATTAAGGTTAAGGTTAGGCTAAGGTTAAGGTTAAGGTTAGGTTAAGGTTAAGGATAAGGTTAAGGTTAGGTTAAGGTTGGGGTTATGGTTAATTTTAAGGTTAAGGTTCAGGTTAAGGTTAAGGTTTGGTTAAGGTTAGGGTTAGGTTTTAGTTAAGGTTAAGATTAGGTTAAGATTAAGGTTAAGGGGGAAAGGTTAAGGTTAAGTTCATAGGTTTAGTTAGGTTAAGGTTAAGGGTTTTGTCAAGAATAAGGTTAGGTTATAGTTAAGGTCAAGGTTAAGGTTAAGGGTAAAGTTATAGTTAGGTTAAGGTTAAGGTTAGGTTAGGTTAGAGTCAAAGTTAGTGTTAGGTTTTGTCAAGGTTAGTGTTAGGTTGTAGTTAATGTTAAGGTTAGCTTTTTTTAAGGTTAGTGTTAGGTTATAGTTAAGGTTAAGGTGAAGGTTAGGTTAAGTTAAGGTTAAGGTCAAAGTTAAGGGTAACGTTAAGGTTAGGTTAAGGTTAAGATTAGGTTAATGGTATAGTTAAAGTTAAGGTTAGGTTAAGGGTTAAGATAAGGTTAAATTTAGGGTTAAGGTTAGGGTTTTGTCAAGGTTTGGGTTAGGTTATAGTTAAGGTTAAGGTTAAGGTTATGGTTAAGGTTAAGGTTATGGGGTTAGTAAGGTTAAGGTTAAGGTGAAGATTACGAGTAAGGTTAATGATAAGGTTATGTGTCTCAACCTTAACCTTCACTATAAAAAAACCTTAACCTTAACCTTAACATGTACCTTAATCTAAAATTAACCATAACCTTAACCTCAACCTTAACTATATCCTAACCCTAACCTTGACCAAATGCTTGACCTTAACCTTAACCTTAACCTTTCCCTAACCTTAAACTTAACCTTAACTATAACCTAACCCTAACCTTGACCAAACCGTTAACCTTAACCTTAACTATAACCAAACCCTAACCTTTAACAAACCCTTACTCTTAATGTAACCTTAACCTTGACTTTACCCTTAACCTAACCTTAACCTTAACCTTCCCCTAACCTTAACACTAACCTTACCCTAACCATAACCTTAAATTTACCCTTAACCCAATATTAACATTAACCTAACCTTAACCTTACCCTTACAATGACCTTAACCTTAACTTCAACTATAACCTAACCTTAACCTTGACCAAACCTTAACCTTAACCTTAACTTAACATAACCTTAACCTTAACCATAACCTTAACCTTAGCCTTAACCTTAACCTTATCTTAACCTTAACTATAACCTAACCCTAACCTTGACCAAACCTTAACCTTAACCTTAAGTTTACCCTTAACCTAACCTTATCCTTAACCTTAACCTTGAATTTAACCTTAAAATTAACCTTAAACTTAACCTTAACCTTAACCTAACCTTAACCTAACTAAACCCGTAACTTGAACCTAACCCTAACCTTGACTAAACCCTTAACCTCAACCTTAACCTGACTAAACCCTTGACATTACCCTTAACCTTAACCTGAATAAACCCGTAACCTTAACTACAACCTAACCCTAACCTTGACCAAACCCTTAACATTAACCTTAACCTTAACCATTACTTAACCCTAACCTTAACCTTAACCGTAACCTTAACCTTAACCTTATCTTAACCTTGACCTTCACTATAACCTAACCTTAAACTGGACCTTAACTATAACCTAACCCTAAGCTTGACCAAACCCATAACCTTAACCTTAACCTTATCTTAACCTTAACCTTCACTATAACCTAATCTTAACCTTAACCTTATCTTACCGTTAGCCTAACCTTAACCCTTAACCTTAACCATGCCCTTATCTTTACCCTTCACCTTAATCTTAACGTTAACCTTAACCTAACCTTCACCTTAACCTAAAATTAACCTTAAAATTAACCATAACCTTAACCTCAACCTTAACCTTACCTTAACCTTAACCTTAACCTGCACCTTAAGGGTAAAGTCAAGATTAAGGTAAACTTAACGTTAAGGTTAGGTTAAGGTTAAGGTTAAGGTTAAGGTTTGGATAAGGTTGAGGGAAAGGTTACGGGTTTAGTGAAGTTAAGGTTAAGGTTAAAGGTTTGGTCAAGGTTAGGGTTAGGTTATAGTTAATTTCAAGGTTAAGGGTAAGGTTATAGTTACGTTAAGGTTAAGGTTAAGGTTAAGGTTAGGTTAAGGTTAAGGATAATGTTAAGGTTAGGTTAAGGTTAGGGTTATGGTTAATGTTAAGGTTAAGGTTCAGTTTAAGGTTAAGGGTTTGGTTAAGGTTAGGGTTAGGTTTTAGTTAAGGTTAAGATTAAGGTTAAGGCGGAAAGGTTAAGGTTAAGGTTACGGTCAAGTTTACAGGTTTAGTCAGGTTAAGGTTAAGGTTAAGGGTATTGTTAAGGTTAGGGTTAGGTTATAGTTAAGGTCAAGGTTAAGGTTAAGGGTAAGGTTATAGTTAGTTTAAGGTTAAGGTTAGGTTAGGTTAGTGTCAAAGTTAGTGTTATGTTTTGTCAAGGTTAGTGTTAGGTTATAGTTAAGGTTAAGGTTAGGTTTTGTCAAGGTTAGTGTTATGTTACAGTTAAGGTTAAGGTTAAGGTTAGGTTAAGTTAAGGTTAAGGTCAAAGTTAAGGGTAAGGTTAAGGTTAGGTGAAGGTTAATATTAGGTTAAGGGTATAGTTAAGGTTAAGGTTAGGTTAAGGCTTAAGTTAAGTTTAAATTTAGGGTTAAGGATAAGGTTTTTTCAGGGATTGGGTTAGGTTATAGTTAAGGTTAAGGTTAAAGTTACAGTTAAGGTTAAGGTTACCGGGTTAGTAAGGTTAAGGTTAAGGTGAAGATTAAGGGTAAGGTCAAGGATAAGGTTACGTGTCTAAACCTTAACCTTCACTATAACCTAACCTTAACATTAACCTTAACTTGAACCTTAACTATAACCTTAACCTTAACTTGAACCTTAACATTAACCTTAACCTTAACCTTGACCTTAACCTTCACCCTTAACCTTAACCTAACCTTAGCCTTAACCTTGACCTTGACCTTAACCTAACCTTAACCATAACCTTAACCTTAACCTTACCCTAACCTTAACCTTGACTTTAACGATAACCTAACCCTATCCTTGACCAAACTCTTAACCTTAACCTTAACTTGACTAAATTGTAACCTTAAACTTAACCTTTACCCTTAACCCTAACCTTACCCTTAACCTTAACCTGAACCTGAGGTTAAGATTATGGTTAATGTGAAGGTGAAGGATAATTTAAGGTTAAGGTTATGGGTTTAGTGAGGTTAAGGTTTGGTCAAGGTTAGGGTTAAGTTATTGTTAAGGTCAAGGTTAAGGTTAGGTTAAGGTTAAGGTTAAGGTTAAACTTATGGTTAAAGTTAAGGTTAAGGTTAGGTAAAGGTTATGGTAATGTTAAGGTTAGGTTAAGGGTAAAGTCAAGGTTAAGGTTAGGTTAAGGTTAAGATTAGGTTAAGGGTAAAGTTAAGGTTATGGTTAGGGTAAGGTTAAGGTTAGGCTAAGGGTAAAGTTAAGGTTAAGGTTATGGTTAAGGTTAGGTTAAGGTTTAGGTTAGGGTTAAGGTCAGGGGAAGGTTAAGGTTAAGGTTAAACTTATGGTTAAGGTTAAGGTTTTACTTTAACCTTAACGTAATCTTAACCTTAACCTTATATTACCCTTAACCTTAACTTAACCTTAACCTTAAACTTGACGTAACTGTAACCATAACCTTCACCTAATTGTAACCTTAGCCTTAACCTTAACCTTAACCTTACCCACTTAACGTTAAACTTAACCTTAACCTTAACCTGACTAAACCCGTAACCTTAACCTTAACATGACTAAACTCCTAAACTTAATATTGCCCTTAACCTTCAGCTTAACCTTGAATTTACCTTTCACCTATCCTTAACTATAACCTAACCCTAACCTTGGCTAAACCCTTAACCTTAATCTAACCTAACCTTAACTTTAACCTTAACCTAACCTTAACCTTAACCTTAACTTGAACCTTAACCTTATCTTAACCTTAGCCTAACCTTAACCCTAACCTTAATCCTAACCTTAACCTTAAATTTACCCTTAACCTAATCTTAACCTTAACTATAACCTAACCCTAACCTTAACCTTAACCATAACATTACCTTTACCCTTAACCTTAATCTTAAGGTTAAGGTTAGGTTATGGTTAAGGTGAAGGTTAATGTTAAGGTTAGGGTTAGGGTTAAAATTAGGTTAAGGTTATGGTTAAGGTTAGGTTAAGGTTCAGGTTAGGGTTAAGGTTAAGGTTAATATAAGGTTAAGGTTAGGTCAATGTTAATTTAAGGGTTAAGTCAACCAGTAACCTTAACCTTAACCTTCACTACAACCTAACCTTAACCTAAACCAAACCCTTCACCTTAACCTTGAATTTAACCTTAACTTAACCTTAACCTTAATCTTAAATGTAACCTTAACCTTACCTTAACCTAACTTAACCTTAAACTTAACCTTAACCTTAAGGGTTTAGTGAGGTTCATGTTAAGGTTAAGGGTTTGGTCAAGGTTAGGGTTAGGTTGAGGTTAAGGGTGAAGGTTAAGGGTAAGGTTAAGATTAAGGTTAGGTTAAGGGTAAAGTTAAGTTTGAGGTTAGGTTTAAGGTTAGGGGAAGGTTAAGGTTAAATTCAAGGTTACGGTGAAGGTTAAGGGTAAAGCTAGGGTAAGGTTAAGCTTAGCATTAGGTTAAGGTTAGGTTAAGGCTAAAATTATGGTTTAGGTTATGATAAAGGTTAAGGTTAAAGTTAAGGTTAGGTTAAGGTTGAGTTAAGGGTTAAGTCAACCTGTAACCTTAACCTTAACCTTAGCCTTCACTATAACCTAACCCTAACCTTGACCAAACCCTTAACCTTAACTATAACCTAACCTTAACCTAAGCCAAACCCTTAACCTTAACCTTCACTTTACCCTTAACTTAACCTTAACCTTAACCTTCATGGTAACCTTAACCTAACTTAACCTTAACCTTGACCTTAACCTTAACATTAACCTTAACCTTAAGGGTTTAGTTAGGTTTAGGTTAAGGTTAAGGGTTTGGTCAAGGTTAGGGTTAGGTTGAGTTTAAGGGTGAAGGTTATGGTTTAGGTTAGGTCAAGGGTAAAGTTAAGGTTAAGATGAGGTTTAAGGTTAGGGGAAGGTTAATGTTAAATTCAAGGTTAAGGTTGTTAATTGATAACTAGCACCAACCTGCCAATGGAAAACATAAGGAGAAACAATAACGATTAGGAAAGCCTCACCATTTATATAGCTCAAGGATCGTGTGAAAATTCTTATATTATTGATTATCAAACTAGTTACATCACTCAATGTACAATATCTCTCTACAACTTAGAGCTTTCTTCAATTCGGTCTAGCATTCCTCAACTAGCTTGGCAGCAGAAATCAGTCCAATAACCATCAAGTAACCAACATTTAAAATGAAGCTCATATGAAATATTTATATGCAGAATGAGGAGGTGCAACCAATATAGGGTGTCTAAATTTTATTTATTACAGAGTTAATGATTTTTGACCTGTTGTGAAACCAACTCCAAAAATAGAAGAAAAGAGATATCAATGACTTAAAAATAAGCCACTTTGAGGGGAAACCTCCAATACATTACATAAATGAAAAATTATTGAATGATAAAAATTACAAAACCTCCTTTCTATATATAAGATTCCATGGGGCCACAATGTAATCCTAGCCGACCTAACATTAATAATTAAAGGGCACAATAATAACAATATGAGGGTTACAAGGGTACAATAATAACAATAAGGGGGTTACACTAAAAATAATAAGGGACTATACTAGTAATATAGAGACCTAACATGCCCTTCTCCTTCAAAAAAGTGTTGTCCTCAATGCTTGAGTAGCTCTGGGTGCTTTTGTATAAAATTCTCATCCTCCCATGTAGAATCTTCAGTGGGTAAGTTCTTCCATTTGATGAGATACTCTGAAATTGATCAATTTCGTAGCTGTCGAGTTCTGGTTTCTGTGACTGCTTCAATTTCCAATATGATTTTTCCTTCCTCATCATGTTCTGGCAATATTGTTTGAACTGGAAGATTTTCACCTATGACCTTCTTTAAGCATGAAACATGGAAAAGTGGATGAACTCATGAAGAAGCAGGAAGCTCCAATTTGTATGCCATGGTACCAATATTTTGAAACACCTTGTAAACCATAGTAATTTTGCGATAATTTATGATCCTTATTAGCTTGCTTGAGGGACATTTATTTATATAGTTGTAGCCATAAAAATACCCAGTCTCCTACATCAAAACTTCTCTTGCTGTGATATTGATTTGCCTATTGTTTCATTCGATTTTGTGCCAAATTCAGGTTGTCCTTTAAGAGTTGGAGAACTTCTTGTTGATGCTTGATGTGATCTTCCACTACTTGAACCTTCCAATTTTCTCTTAAAGATGATGTGATGGATGGTGGATGATATCCATAAAGTGCCATAAATGGGGTCATTTTTGTTGTAGTATGGAAGGAAGTGCTATACCACAATTTAGCAAGAGGTAACCACTTGATCCATTGTGTTTGTTTATCAGATACAAAAAAACGAAGATATCCTTCCAAACATTTATTTTCTATCTCAGTTTGACCATCGAACTGAGGATGATAATATGAGCTATGAGCTAATTGAGTACCCAAACAAGAAAAGAACTCCGTCCAAAAATTTCTAGTAAAAATGGGATCTCTGTCGCTCACAATAACCCTTGGGTATCCATGTAGCTTTTGAATTGTGTCCATAAATGTAGTAGCAACTTTACTTGCTTTAAATGGATGAGATAATGCACAAAAGTTTGCATACTTGGTAATTCTATCAACTACCACCATGATGACACTCTTTCCTTTGGTATTAGGTAAACCTATGATAAAATCCATTGAAATCTCCTCCCAACATTGAATTGGAATGGATAAAGGTTGTAGAAGCCCTGGGGACTTAATCGTCTCAACTGTATTCTGTTTTCAAACCAAACATTCCACCACAAACGTTTGAATATTAGATTCAAGGCCATCCCAAAAAAAAATCTTTCTTCACCTTGTGGTAAGTTTTTAAAAATCCTGAATGTCCTCCTAAAGGAGAAGTGTGCAACTCCAAAAGAATATTTTGTTTTAGTTGGGAATTCTTACAAATATATAAGTGATCTTTGTACCATAAGGAATCATTTTTCCAGCTAAATGTATCATATGTACTAGGATCTTGCTGTAAATTTTGAATGATTTTCCACACTTCTTCATCATTCTTCCATTCATCTCTTGCTTCGGTTATCCAATCTAGTTGGATAATAGAAATGGAACAAAGCAATGCTTCCACCTCTTCATTATTTCTTCAGAGTGCATGTGCAACAACATTTACCGTCCATTTTTGTAGATTATTTCAATGTCATAACCCAACATCTTTGTGACCCATTTTTGCTGCTCTTCTGAAGATAGTCTTTGTTCCAAAGAGTGTTTAAGACTATCATGATTAGTTTTTACCTTGAAGTGTCTTCCCATTAGGTAAGCTATCCATTTCTCTAGTGCATGTAGTATTGCTAACATTTCCTTCGCATAAATAGGTTTCTGTAAATACTTTCCTTTGATTGGACGACTCTCAAAAGCAATGGGTCTTCCTTCCTGCATTAAAACAACACCAATACCATTTCCTGAGGCATCACATTCCACAATAAAGGTTTTTGTGAAGTCTAGCGTAGCTAAGACCGCTACTAGGCACATTTCCTCTTTAAGATGTACAAAGGCCTTAGTTGCTTTAGAAGTCGATGAAAGTGCATCTTCCTTCAATAATGTTGTTAGAGGTGCTTCTATTCTCCCATAATTCTTAAAAAACTTGCGATAATACCCTGTTAACCCAAGAAATCCTTGTAACTTCTTTATTGTTGTGGGGACTTTCCATTCCTTAATGGCTTTAATTTTGTTAGGGTCTACCTTAACACCCTCGTGAGATACAATATGACCCAGATATTCCATCTCTTGTACTCCAAAGAAACATTTGGATGTTTTTTCATATAATTGTTTCTCTTGCAATAGTTTGAGCACCGTGTCAACATGTTAAATATGATCCTTCCAAGACCTGCTGTAGATTAGTATATCATCAAAAAATTCTAAGGAAGGGTTTGAAAATGGAATTCATCAACCCTTGAAATGTATAAGGTGCATTGGTAAGGCCAAAAGGCATGACCAAAAATTCATAATGACCCTCATGAGTTTGAAATGTTGTTTTCGGAATATATTTAGTCTCCATTCTAATTTGATAATATCCTGAATGAAGATCCAACTTGGTAAAATAAATTGCTCCATGTAATTCATCCAATAATTCATCAATCAAAGGAATGGGAAATTTCTCTTTAATGGTGAGCTTATTGAGCTCCCTATATGGAAACATGCACCATGATCCATCCTTCTTGTGTACCAATACTACAGGAGTAGAGAAATAACTTTGACTAGGTTGATTTATACCAGCTTCTAACATTTCTGCAATCATACATTCAATTTCACTCTTTTGGACATAAGGATATCTGTCAGGTCGAATGTTTGGAGGAACACTTATTGGAATCAAATGAATAGCATGA
Organism: Pinus albicaulis; assembly: GCA_034641835.2. Lineage (NCBI taxonomy): Eukaryota > Viridiplantae > Streptophyta > Pinopsida > Pinales > Pinaceae > Pinus > Pinus albicaulis. Next base: position 95,067 of record JAXQQM020085724.1, read on the forward strand.
TCATGATCATGAATAGGTGGGAGTCCTTTGGGAGTATCAAACACATTGGAATGATTTTCCAAGACTCTTTGGAGATTTGGAGAAATAGATGATTTTGATGTTGGAGCTTCTAGTGAGCATAATTGTGCAATTACGCCCTGTTGTTATTTCTTCAAAAGCTTTGTCATGACATTAGAGCTTATTATTTTTCTTGGCTCCCCTGTGATACCTCGTAATTCGATTTCCTTTCCTTATGAAAAAATTTCAAGAAAAGTTCTTGAAAATTAAAAGCTACCGTCCCCAAATATTGTAACCATTGTACTCCTAGTACGACATAAACACCTCCCATTGGGATGGAAAGCATTGGACCTGTTAGCCACCTATAATATTTTGTTATACCAAAAGGTGGCTAAATATATTTTGAGCCTTCAAGGAACAATTTTCATTACTAAAATTTGTTGGCTCTCGAAGACTCCTTGTAGGCCTCATGCCTCTGTCCAGAATCTTCATCACTTTCCCTATTAATTCTGCTGATTTCCTGTAAGAAACTGCTGAAGAAACCATCATTTTTCACCTTTCTCCCACTCATAGCTAACCTTAATTTACTCCCCCTTTTCTCCATATTATTTCCCTACTTTTCATAAGTTTCTCCTTCCATTCATGAAAATCCTCCTGACATTGTTTAAAACTTCTTTTTGAGCTGTGCCGAAACCCCAAAATCCATTTAAAACCTTGAAATTTTTCATAAAAAACAAAGTTTCATTTATATGGACCTAAGCCCCTTGAGCTAAGCCCTAAACCACTTCCCCACCATACGCTTTGGGTCTATAACCACTTGCTAATACGTTAAGGTGCTAATCGCATCGGAAAGAATCAAAGACGCAAGTCTTTGCCATACTCCAAAAGTTCCGATTGCGATTAGCCTTGCTGCTTAAGACCCCCGATCATATTATTTTCATATAACCCTGAGCCCGCCCTCAGTGCTTAAACCTTGTGAATATTTCATTTCCGACCCATTTTTCCTTTGTAAATTACAAAAACCCTCTTTTCCAAAGTTTTGATTTAATGAGCCAAAGTCACATGTTAAATATAAAATGGTTAGATCAAAAAGACCGATCGCGCAATCGCAATCGGGGAAATTTCAATGGGTTGATTGGAAAGACCAGGCCCGTAGTTCCGATTGTGATTAGGCCCTTATTATATATAAAGCCCCGAGCCTATCAATTTTCATACATCCAAAGGCCCCGCAGTCGGGCGCCTGTCCGCTTTGTATATATATTCTTTCGCCCGATCCATAAAAACCTTTGTTTATTTCAAAAAGTTCAGGTTTTTATATAAAATACAAGGGTTTCTCCCCGATTCAATCCTGACCATTGATCTTGTTCTCAGATCGATGGTCTGCGCTCAATCACAAGTTCCCTCCAATCGCAATCGCAAACCTTCCCGTCTCACTCCTGATTGCGATCCGCCGATTCCATCGCAGCCGTCCATCTATTTCGTGATCCGATGACCATCGCACACCCTCTCCAATCGCAATCAGAACTTTCAATCGCATCATCCTTCTGCGTATTGCGATTGCGATCCCCCGATTACATCTCGTCCGTTCATCTCCCGCTGATCCAACGGTCATCGCTTGATTGCACTGGTCGTCCGACGGCCATCGTGCACCCTTGCAATCCCCCCGATTCGTTTCCCACCGTTGATCTGATCTGCAGATCAACGGCCAGCGCTTAATGGCAAAGTTTCAATCGGATGATGTTGTGTGACCCCCCGATTGCGATCCTCTGATTAAATCTGGGTCATCCATTTCCCGCCTATCCAACGGTCCTTATTCCCTCCGATCGCAAGTCTTGCCCCATTTCAAAACCCGCTGATTTGTTTCCCACCGTTGATCTGATCTGTAGATCAACAGCCAGTGCTTAATCGCATCACTGGAAATTCAATCGCATCCCCTTTTCTACCACCCCTGATTGAGATCCTCCGATTAGATCTGGACCGTCCACGTGTCCAGATAGGACGGTCCAAAACCACCTCGCCTTATTTTTTCTCCCCGCTCTCATTTTTCTGTTTTGCACCGATCTCCACCGTTAGATTTTTTTATCCGACGGCTACGCTCCTCCCCTGCCATCTGAAGCAGTTTAAACCTATTTTCTGCAGGATTTCTTAATTGTTTTGTGTTTGATGCAGGTGTTCTAAATGGTTTTCCATTATATAACGAAGAAATTCCAAGGGTTGGGAATGACGATTCTCATGCCCTCGTTTCATTACGGAGAAGCCATCCACAGGGCTCTATTCCATGTTTCGTCAGTACTCTATGAGTATTGATGCCGTAAAGCCCAGTGCGGGTCTGCACATCGACAAGACACTGTTTTAATTCAAACACAGTTAAAGAGTATCATTTTTGAAGACAGAGCACAACAGATGAAGATTGAAGACAATTTTTATGGGGATTACGGCTAAGACAGTTATCAAAAGCCTAATCCCCAATCTAAAACACAGTTTAAAGGAAAACCTAAAGTGTTTTATCAAACAGAAAGCCTCCACCGCCACATCTGAGGAAAATTTATTCCTCAGCTACCACCAAGCCACCTGTTGCCTCAAAGCATTCAAATAGAGGCTGAAGTTATTGAAGAAAATCTGATATTCGCCTCCAGCACAGCCAAGAAATTACTCCACACAGCGTACAGAGCCTCAAAGTCAAATAAAGCTCCCACCGAGCTTTGATATTTATTGTAAAAAGTTAATACAGTGATCCACCTGTAAATTTCTCTCTCGAGCCCCTCAAAGGGCCGAGAAGTCTTGAACCTGTATTAATTATCCTGAGAGATATTTTCTCAGATCGCCTCCTCATTCTTCTATAAATGCCTCAGAAGAAGATGAGAAATTGTTGGTTGCATAACTTTGAAATACACTTGAGCTCGAGACTTCTATTTGTACATAGTGTTCACTGGCCCTTGAAGCTCTGTTTGCGCTAGAGTAGTTAGGTTGAATAGTGAAGATGATTGCTGAACTGAAACATTGGACTTGAAGATTGTAATTGGTTTGACATCAATATAAAAGCTGTTTCTTGGGATCCTGGTCTTTATCACTGGTGAAGTGCTTCTTTCTTTGTTAATCATTTTCCTTCTATGTATGCCATATTGTTCATTTTCCCTCTGTAAAGAACAGTTTAAACAGGGTTAGGATTTTCTGTATAGCAATAACCTTCTCTGGCTGAGAAATATTTATCTTAATGTTTTCTTCAGATTTGTTTATTTAAGAATGATTCAATACAGTTTAAATAGTTAGGAATGTTGGCGTTCCCTCGTCCTTCTATTTGCTCAAACATTGTTCTCGAATGTTATTTCCATTATTTGCTATTATAGTTAGACTAGAGAAGATATGGTTTGCCCTGATTCCTAGATTCTTTTCTCAAAAGGAAAATTCTGAAAGTTTCCCTTGGTGTTGACTGAAAGCAGACTAGATTTAAAAGTACTTTATCTGATCTTAAGTTACACTCTGTTTTTCTTATGTGTTTTCATACTTTCTGAAGGTAATTATGTGGATTACTGGATTGTTTGTCAATTAAGCTGCTTTAATAAGAACTTTCCCAAGAAGCCTATGGTTAGCCCTGTCCTTGGTTGGTTTTAAAATAGTTACTTAAGAGGCTTTTCTTGTTTGGACTGACTATAAATCCTCTGAGAAATTATTATCAGTTTCCACCCCTCCAACATTTTAATGTTTCCATTTCATCATTTTAAATCTCAATAATCTTGTGGTATAGATGACTTACCCCTTGGATCACACTTGATGTTGTTGTTCAATTAAAGCCCAGATATGACTCCATAGCCCAATGGACTAAAAACCAGCGTTATATCTATCTATCTGCCAAAATTGTTCTATTTTCTTGCAACTTCTCACTTTTGAAACTTTTTGCACTTAGGACTTTCCCCTCAAGTAACATTTCATGCTCAACCATCCAAAACAAAACAAAACCCTTAGCCTTCATAACTAGCCTAATATCATTACCTTAACTTTTCAAAGACAATATCCATCTTTGTACATATTGGAGAGATCCCTCTCCGGATTCAGGAGGGCTAGATCCTAGAATCCCAAAGTTGGTTGAAATGATGTTAACTCTGTGATTGGACTCTCCCAATCTTGCTCATAAATTACAGAGACCTAACATTTCTGGCGACTCCGCTGGGGACATCGAACCCAGAATCATTTTCATTTAAAGATAATCATACGACGTCAGAGATTTGGTTCATAGAGCATTTGCTTTATTAACCAGAGTAAAAAGCAGCCTTTTCAAGCACTGCCTAATATAGGTAATCATGATGGAACTTGTTTGAATCAGTGACAAACTAGGTCAACCCTAGGATTCTTTTAAGTTTTTATCTAACCTTGGAAAATCAGCTAGCTTAGCCATAAGGATAGACTGTCTTTGTTTCATAACCGTAGCTAAGTTTTGAGGAAAAGTTAGGACATTATTCTAAACCATAAATAAAACAATTCAAAAAATACCAAAAAAATATTTCAGATTGGAATTAAATAAACATGGTGGTGGACCATAAGACCTTTTACCTTTGAAAGGAGCTAAAAATTTCCACTTGGCGACTCCACAATCCTAGCAGACCTTAAGACTCCACTGGGAAGAACCCTTATCATTATAAAATCATTCAAACTTAGTTAGAGGACTGTGGGATTTAAAATTGTAAAAACAGATTGGTTAACCTCTCCAAGATTGTCATATCTGGTTGAACTTTTCTTGTTTTAGGTCTAAACAACATAGCATAGTGTCTTCTAAAAAGATTCACATTAGAGCCCACCCAGACCCTAACCCACCTAAGATAGTTGATAATCCAGAAAGTATCCTTAGGAAGTCTCCTAAGGTTAAATTATTAACTGTTTTCAGATCACCCTTGAGAGCTAATTCAGTCCCTGAAAATATTTCAGCTCTGCAACAATCACAAACTGACTTAGTGAACCCATTTAGGACTAGGTCATTTGGTGATTTAGATCAGTTAGATTCTGAGTCTTCACATTCATCCCCGGAAAAAGGTGAACCTCTTGGAGATAGAGAAACAACACCTCCTGATTTACATTTCCTTCACAATTTAGGTGTCTCTCATCCAAGATCATCTCAACAGTCTACTCCTGGTCCATCCACTTCTACTCACCCTACATCCACTGTTCAAACCACTTCACCTCAGCCCACTTTCCCTTCTGTAAATCCACCTCCACCTCCTACCATGGCAACATGGTATGCTCCCTTAGTCATTCTTGTACCATTAGTCAATCTTCCACAGAAATATCAGTCCAAAATTCCATTATATGATGCTAGTAATACTATAACAACATCTCAACATGTGGACAAGATGAACGACTACTTTGACAGAAACGAAATTGATGATGATTCTGTCAAGTTGAGACTATTTGCTCAAAGTTTGGGGGGAGAAGCAAGAAAATAGTTTAAAGGTCTAACCCCCCTAGTATTAACGATCTCCAAGCCTTCCATCAAACATTCTTAAACAAATGGGAAGTGAGAAAGAATCCTCTCCAAGTCCTTGCTGACTATAACAATCTCCATAGGAACCCTGGGGAAAGTGTACAATCTTATTGTACCAGATTTAACAGCGTCTATAATGAACTTTCCCCTGAACTAAAACCTCCTCAGGACTCAGCTTTAAACAAATTTCCTGAAGGGTTTGCTCCAGGCATGACATATTCACTCAGAGAAAGAGTTTTTTCAACCCTTGAAGATATGCAAAGAGGTGCTCTTTCTGTGGAAGTGAACTTGATAGAGAAAAGACCAAGAATGAAGAGCGAGAAGAGAGTATCTTTTAGAGAGGAATCCACACCTTCTATTTCCAAATCAAAAATGGAGAGAATGATGGAAGAAATGATGAAAGAGATGAGCATAATTAAGAGAGCAAAAGAAAATCAAAATCAAACTGCTCCTCAAAATAGAAACCAGAATCAGAATGTTAGAAGGAACCAACCCCCAAACAGACCTAGGGAAGATGATCAACAGATCACCCCTCCCTTTCATCAAAAATATGTAAGTGAGGTTGAATAAACAGAAGACATAACAGAGGAAGAGGATATCAACATGTTTGGGGAAGAAGATGATGACTTGGAAGTTCATTATGATAGAAAACAAGGTCTTTACACTCCTTATGATGACAAAAGAAATGGTAATGAAAATGATTATCAAGACATGGAAAATGTCGTCATAAAACCTCGAAGAGAATATGACCTTAGAAGAAAGACCAGTCAACAAGCCCCCAACACCAAAACCTCTGACAAATCCTCTCAAAGCAGCACCGCAGCTAAACCCAAAATAACCAAACAAAAAGACAAAACAGTGGCTGTTAATTCTGATAAGGATAAGGAGAAAATCACTCAAAATTCTGAAAAACAGAGTGAAGACATCAACAGTACTAACACTTCAGCTAGTACTCCTTCTACAACAGTTTTGTCAAGTAAAACAAATCAGCAAGATGTAATTGTTGATAGAGTGACAGCTAATAAGGTTGAAACAAGTGCTTCAAAGAATCAAACCCCTTTCAGCCTTGAACAGGAAATCTTAAAGATCAAAATCTCTGTTCCATTAACTGAGTTAGCTACCCAACATGTATATAGGAACCAAATTTTGATGGCTTTAAATATAGAGGAAAATGGAGATACAGTTAATCTTAGTGACGACCTACCAGAGTTGATTTTTGGCCCTAAGATTGAAGGGAAGTTTCAAGAAGGACCAGTTCCTCCCTTTCATGTGAGTTTGAACATTCATGACAAAATTATACACAACGCTATGCATGATTCCAGGGCTTCTCATAATTTAATGCCTAAAGCTGTGATGGAGAGCCTTGGTTTAGAAATTACCAGACCCTACAAAGACCTATACTCCTTTGACTCAAATAGAGTAAAATGTCTAGGATTGATCAAAGACCTCTGTGTTAACCTAGCCCAGATTCCAGCCAAATGTTTACTCATGGACATTGTTGTGGCTAATGTCCCCCCAAATTATGGAATGCTATTATCAAGATCCTGGGGAGCTAAGTTACAGGGGACTATGCAGATGGACATGACATATGCGACCATACCGGTTTTCAATCAGACCAGAAGACTTTACAGGGAGTCTCATATGCAATACACGGTTACAAGTCAAGATAGACCACAAAACTCTCCTATATATTCTGTCAATATAGGCCTTGATTCTTTTATCATGTTTAACAATGAAACTCCTAGTGAGCAAGTCACTTTAACAGAATTAAAGGCTGACAGGGAAGAAGAGTATAATAACGCAGAAGTTTCCAAACAGTTTGCCACATGTGAAAACATTAGTAAACAAAGCATAGGTCTTGATTTACCGATTATGAGTCCATTGTTTTTAGGACTTAGCAACCCATAAAATACCCCTAACGTCTCTGACATCATCCCTCAATCTATTGAAGAATTTGAGGAGTCAAAACAAATTCAATTGGGTGCTGCTAATCATGAACAGTCAGAAGGCACCATAGTTAAAAAGGAAAATCGCCAAACAGATGAAACCAAAGATAGTCCTTTATGGAGTATGTATTTTGATGGGTCATGCACTAGAAATAATGCTGGTGCAGGGGTTTGGATGATTAACACTGAAAACAACCACATAGAATGCATCTCATGCAAATTAAACTTTTAGTGTTCCAACAACATAGCAGAATATGAATCCCTTCTCTTAGGCTTGCATCTCTTGAAGAAATTAGGAGCCATAAGAATTAATGTGTACGGGGATTCTGAGTTAATCATTAGGCAAGTCAATGGGGAGTATAATGCGAATCATCCCAGACTTAGAGCCTATCAGAATGATGTCATGGATCTGTTGACAACATTTGAGGAGTCAAACCTAAGTTTCATCCCAAGGAAAAAGAACATTATGGCCCACAATTTAGCTTTTGTGGCCAGGACATGTATAACGCCATATGAGACTGGAGAAAACACAACTTCGATAAAATTTAGACCGGCAGTTCCTGATAACGAAAAAGATTGGCAAGTGTTTGACAATGACAAACAAATAGAAGACTTCATGCAATTTAGAAATGAGTTCGAGCTGCACAATTCAGATTCAGATTATGATACAGACTGTAGTGAAGAAAACTTTCTTGGTGAAGAAGAATCGTCTCCTCAACCTGCCAATATTAACCTATTGTCTAGAAAACCTAGGAGCAAAACAGAATTTAGTGCAGAGTTAGAAACGGAAGAATTACAAACTCTGCATTCTAAAGATGAAAATTTGCCGAGTGGTCTAACGCCTTTAGAGGATTTGTTCGATTTTAACGATGTGGCCAATAAACCGAAACTCGAACCTGTAGAGACTGAAGTAGAGGAGTGCAATATAGGCAGTGACGAAAAACCGAAAATGATCAAACTATCCAAAACTTTGCCAGCTCACATTAAACTCAAATACATAGAGCTGTTCAAAGAATTTTCTGATGTTTTTGCATGGAGTTACGAAGATCTTAAATCCTATGACACTGAAATAATACAGCACAAAATCCATCTTAAAGAAAACCAAAAACCATTCAAACAGAAACTGCGCAGAATAAACCCTGTCCAGTTGCCATTGGTTAAGAAGGAAATCATGAAGATGCACGATGCTGGCATTATTGTCCCTATTAGATATTCTGAGTGGGTATCTAATCTGGTGTCCCTTAGGAAGAAGACTGGAGAAATCAGGCTTTGTATAGACTTTAGAGACTTAAAAAGAGCTTCGTTAAAAGACAACTACCCTTTACCAAAAATGGATCACATTTTACAAAGGGTGGTGGGGTCTAAAAGGATTTCGTTGCTTGATGGCTATTCAGGGTATAATCAGATTTTAGTTCACCCTGCTGATCAATTAAAGACAGCTTTCACTACTCCATGGGGCACTTTCATGTATGTGAAGATGCCTTTTGGTCTAATGAACGCTGGAGCAACCTTTCAGAGAACCATGGACATAGCATTCTCGGAAGAATTGGGCTTCTTCATCATTATCTATCTAGATGATGTCACTGTGTTTTCAAAAACAGATGAAGAACATTTAGAACATTTGAGAAAATTTTTTGAGAAGTGCAAAAGGTTTGGAATATCTTTAAACCCTAAGAAGACGCTATTTGGTCTCCAAGAAGGTAAGCTTCTTGGACACATTATTTCAGAAGAGGGTATAAAGATAGATCCAAAGAGCATTGAGGCTATATTGCAAATCTCTCATCCTCGAAATATCAAAGAGTTTCAGTCTTTCATTGGAAAGATTAAATTTTTGAGAAGGTTCATCCCTAACTTGGCAGAGCTCCTTAGAAATATCACAAACATGTTGAAGAAGGATCAAGGGATAAAATGGACCTTGGAAGAAAAGACATCCTTTGAGCTGGTGAAACAAGCATTAACCAAAACACCGGTTCTCATAAGCCCTGATTTTTCAAAAGATTTTTATATCTTCTCATTTGCATCAGAACATACTATTGCTGCGGTCATTTTACAGAAAAATCCACAAGGACAAGAGCAGCCTATTGCATTCTTTAGCAAGGCATTGAGGGATGCCCCTTTGAAGTATAATATTATGGAAAAGCAAGCTTTTGCTTTGGTTAAAGCATTGAAAGACTTCAGAGTATACATCCTTCACTCACACATCATTGCCTTTGTCCCTATTTCGGTTGTTAAAGACATTCTAACACAGGACCCAGATGGTAAGAGAGGTAAGTGGGTTGCTGTTATTATCGAATATAATTTAGAGATAAAACCCACTAAACTCATCAAAGGCCAAGGTCTAGCTAGATTAATGGATGAATCCAATTTTGAAGTTCTTGATATTAATATGATTAATGCTTTGGACAGCCAAGAAGAATTCTCAACTCCCATTATTGAAAACCATTTTATGAATTCTCCTTGGTATGCTGATATCGTTTATGTTTTTCTTAATTTAAATACACCTCCTGGTTTGTCAAAAACAAAGGCAAGGTTCTTAAAAATGAAAGTAGTAAACTATTGCATTGTAGATAGGTGTCTTTATTGGAAAAATGCTAGTGGTATATTGCTTAAATGTTTTCCTGAGTTTGATGCAGAGAAGGTTAAGTCGGAATTTCATGAAGGAGAGTGTGGAGAACATTTGTACTGGAAGTCAACAGCCAACAAAATTTTGAGGGCTGGTTTCTATTGGCCCACCCTTTTTCCTGATATTCACAAAATGACAACTACTTGCCATAAATTCCAATTGTTTGAGGGCAAGAGAAAATTATTACCCCTTCCTCTGCATCCAATCATTGTTGAAGCTCCTTTTCAACAATGGGGACTTGACTTCATAGGTGAAATCCATCCCTCATCTTCTGCCCAGCATAGATGGATCCTTACTGCCGCAGACTATTTCACTAAGTGGATAGAATCTATTCCTTGTAGGCAAGCCAATGATTCAGTTATTATAAAGTTCATAGAAACCAATATCCTTTCCAGATTTGGCTATCCTACCAAGATCATCACATATAATGCAGTAGCGTTTGGATCAAAGAAAATGGTTGACTTCTGTCATAAGTACCAAATAACACTAGGGCATTCCACAGCCTATTACCCTCAAGGTAATGGACTTGCAGAATCTTCCAATAAAAACTTAGTGAACATAATCAAGAAACTGTTGGAGGACAATAAAAAGTCTTGGCACACAAAGCTAGTCCATGCAGTTTGGGCTGACAGATTAACTTTGAAGAAATCTATTGGTATGTCACCTTTTCAGCTTGTGTATGGTACAGATGCAGTATTTCCTAATAGCCTTGGTGTACCAGTTATGAAGTTTATCCAAGAATTGTAGAATGAAGATAATGACATGATCAAAAGAATAAATTAGACCATTCATCTTCAGCAAATCAGAGAGGAAGTGTACAACAAAACATTACAGAAACAGGACAACATTAAGAAGCTTTTTGACAGAAGAACAAAGGCCAGCAATTTCAATATTGGGGACAAAGTTTTAAAGTGGGACTCAAAGAGGGAATACAAGGGAAAGCATGGTAAATTTGACAATCTATGGCTTGGCCCTTACTCTATTCATTCAGTTGCTGGAAACAATGCATTCTTCTTACAAGAGCTAGATGGAACAGATTTGTTTGGGGGTCCTGTCAATGGCAGGATGCTCAAGCATTACTTCTCTTGATTCATGATATGTTTTTAAGCCTTATTTTTTCTTTTTTTCATTATGAATATTTCATCCACCATTGCATTCAAATTTATGAAAAATCAAAAAATACAAAAACAAAGAAAGAAAGAAAAGAGGGCAAAAATGAAAAACAAGAAAGGCACAGCCCCATGCCAAAAAGAGAAATAAATCTGAAAGTGTGCAAGCTTAAATGCCACTCCTGCAAAACACACTTCTAGTTAGTCAAACTGTTTAATCTTGACTAATTAGCTTTCAATTTTCTGCTGATAAGGTAGTGAATTTGATTTGCCAAACCGTTTAATCTTGGCTTATCAGTAGATAGATTAGGATAGAAATTAAGGTTCAAACAAACTCAAAATCTGAACCAAAGTTTCGAAAGAGAGATGACTCAAAACTGTTTTATTTTCTGAGTCATGAAAGAGAAAAACTGGTTCTAATTTGCCCAAAATCTGAATCAGATATCAAGAAAGAGACAGCTCAAAACAAAATTAAAAACAGAGCTGTAAAGAAAAATAAGGCCATAATGAGAAACTTTCAGATCTTAAGCCTTCCATTTTGATTTAATTTTCTGCAAATAATAATCTATGTGCAGCTTGTTCTTATGCCATAGATCATAGCAAGTCGAACAACTTAATCTTGACTTGACTATTTTTAAATTTCTGTTGTAGAATTTAGAGAATGAAAGTTTGTTGGACTGTTTAATCCCAACAGACAGTAGACTAGGTAGAGAAATATCTGAGCTCAACTATTTAATCTGAGTTCAGGGAGAAATAAGGATTAGAAATAGATTAGATTTCCTACTTTCAAAAGAATAAAATGTTGTGAATAGAGTTTGCCAATCCAAGTGCACTCTCATGAAGAAAAAATGTTAGATCAGTAGGATTGGAGTAGGTAGAAGTTGTATTGATGAAATTCTTTTTTCTTTCATGACTGATATTTTTATCAAAGAAAAGCAAGAGCAAGCAGTGGGTCAGGCACCAGTCAACATCCCAGAGAAATCAAGTCTAAATTCTTGATGCCTTCAAGAAGGCACCATCCCCAAGTGGAGCCACTGTTAGCCACCTATAATATTTTGTTATACCAAAAGGTGGCTAAATCTGTTTTGAGCCTTCAAGGAAAAAATTTTCATTACTAAAATTTGTTGGCTCTCGAAGACTCCTTGTAGGCCTCATGCCTCTGTCCAGAATCTTCATCACTTTCCCTATTAATTCTGCTGATTTCCTGTAAGAAACTGCTGAAGAAACCATCATTTTTCCCCTTTCTCCCACTCATAACTAACCTTCATTTACTCCCCCTCTTCTCCATATTATTTCCCTACTTTTCATAAGTTTCTCCTTCCATTCATGAAAATCCTCCTGACATTGTTTAAAACTTCTTTTTGAGCTGTGCCGAAACCCCCAAATCCATTTAAAACCTTGAAATTTTTCATAAAAAACAAAGTTTCATTGCTATGGACCTAAGCACCTTGGGCTAAGCCCTAAACCACTTCCCCACCATACGCTTTGGGTCTGGAACCACTTGCTAATACGTTAAGGTGCTAATCGCATCGGAAAGAATCAAAGACGCAAGTCTTTGCCATACTCCAAAAGTTCCGATTGCGATTAGCCTTGCTTCTTAAGACCCCCGATCATATTATTTTCATATAACCCTGAGCCCGCCCTCGGCGCTTAAACCTTGTGAATATTTCATTTCCGACCCATTTTTCCTTTGTAAATTACAAAAACCCTCTTTTCCAAAGTTTTGATTTAATGAGCCAAAGGCACATGTTAAATATAAAATGGTTAGATCAAAAAGACCAATCGCGCAATCGCAATCGGGAAAATTTCAATGGGTTGATCGGAAAGACCAGGCCCGCAGTTCCGATTGTGATTAGGCCCTTATTATATATAAAGCCCCGAGCCTATCAATTTTCATACATCCAAAGGCCCCGCAGTCGGGCGCCTGTCCGCTTTGTATATATATTCTTCCGCCCGATCCATAAAAACCTTTGTTTATTTCAAAAAGTTTGGGATTTTATATAAAATACAAGGGTTTCTCCCCGATTCAATCCCGACCGTTGATCTTGTTCTCAGATCGACGGTCTGTGCTCAATCAAAAGTTCCCTTCGATCGCAATCGCAAACCTTCCCATCTCACTCCCGATTGCGATATGCCGATTCCATCGCAACCGTCCATCTGTTTCGTGATCCGACGGCCATCGCACACCCACTCCAATCGCAATCGGAACTTTCGATCGCACCATCCTTCTGCGTATTGCGATTGCGATCCCCCGATTACATCCCATCCATTCATCTCCCGCTGATCAAACGGTCATCGCTTGATCGCACTGGTCGTCCGACGGCCATCGCGCACCCTTGCGATCCCTCCGATTTGTTTCCCACCATTGATCTGATCTGCAGATCAACGGGCACCGCTCAATCGCAAAGTTTCATTCGCATGTTGTTGTGTGACTCCCCGATTGCGATCCTCCGATTAAATCTGGGCCGTCCATTTCCCTCCTATCCAACGGTCCTTATTCCCTCCGATCGCAAGTCTTGCCCCATTTCAAAACCCGCCGATTCGTTTCCCACCGTTGATCTGATCTACAAATCAATGGCCAACGCTTAATCGCATCACTGGAAATTCAATCGCATCCCCTTTTCTGCCACCCCCGATTGAGATCCTCCGATTAGATCTGGACCGTCCACATGTCCAGATCGGACGGTCCAAAACCACCCCGCCTTATTTTTTCTCCCCGCTCTCATTTTTCTGTTTTGCGCCGATCTCCACCGTTAGATGTTTTTATCCGATGGCTACGCTCCTCCCCCGCCATGTGAAGCAGTTTAAACCTATTTTCCGTAGGATTTCTTAATTGTTTTGTGTTTGATGCAGGTGTTCTAAATAGTTTTCCATTATATAATGAAGAAATGCCAAGGGCTGGGAATGACGATTATCATGCCCTCGTTTCATTACGGAGAAGCCATCCACAGGGCTCTATTCCATGTTTCGTCAGTACTCTATGAGTATTGATGCCGTAAAGCCCAGTGTGGGTCTACACATCGACAAGACACTATTTTAATTCAAACACAGTTAAAGAGTATCAGTTTTGAAGACAGAGCACAGCAGATGAAGATTGAAGACAGTTTTTTGGGGATTACGGCTAAGACAGTTATCAAAAGCCTAATCCCCAATCTAAAACACAGTTTAAAGGAAAACCTAAAGTTTTTTATCAGACAGAAAGCCTCCACCACCACATCTGAGGCAAATTGATTCCTCAGCTACCACCGAGCCACCTATTGCCTCAAAGCATTCAAATAGAGGCCGAAGTTATTGAAGAAAATATGATATTTGCCTCCAGCACATCCAAGAAATTACTCCACACAGCGTACAGAGCCTCAAAGTCAAATAAAGCTCCCACCGAGCTTTGATATTTATTGTAAAAATTTAATACAGTGATCCACCTGTAAATTTCTCTCTCGAGCCCCTCAAAGGGCCGAGAAGTCTTGAACCTGTATTAATTATCCTGAGAGATATTTTCTCAGATCGCCTCCTCATTCTTCTATAAATGACTGAGAAGAAGATGAGAAATTTTTGGTTGCAGAACTTTGAAATACACTTGAGCTCGAGACTTCTATTTGTACATAGTGTTCACTGGCCCTTGAAGCTCTGTTTGTGCTAGAGTAGTTAGGTTGAATAGTGAAGATGATTGTTGAACTGAAACATTGGACTTGAAGATTGTAACTGGTTTGACATCAATATAAAAGCTATTTCTTGGGATCCTGGTCTTTATCACTGGTGAAGTGCTTCTTTCTTTGTTAATCGTTTTCCTTCTATGTATGCCATATTGTTCATTTTCCCTCTGTAAAGAACAGTTTAAACAGGGTTAGGATTTTCTGTATAGCAGTAACCTTCTCTGGTTGAGAAATCTTTATCTTAATGTTTTCTTCAGATTTGTTTATTTAAGAATGATTCAATACAGTTTAAACAGTTAGGAATGTTGGCGTTCCCTCGTCCTTCTATTTGCTCAAACATTGTTCTCGAATTTTATTTCCATTATTTGCTATTAAAGTTAGACTAGAGAAGATATGGTTTGCCCTGATTCCTAGATTCTTTTCTCCAAAGGCAGATTCTGAAAGTTTCCCTTGGTGTTGACTGAAAGCAGACTAGGTTTAAAAGTACTTTATCTGATCTTAAGTTACACTCTTTTTTTCTTATGTGTTTTCATACTTTCTGAAGGTAATTATGTGGATTACTGGATTGTTTGTCAATTAAGCTGCTTTAATAAGAACTTGCCCAAGAAGTCTATGGTTAGCCCTGTCCTTGGTTGGTTTTAAAAAATTTACTTAAGAGGCTTTTCTTGTTTGGATTGACTATAAATCCTCTGAGAAATTATTATCAGTTTCCACCCCTCCAACATTTTAATGTTTCCATTTCATCATTTTAATCTCAATAATCTTGTGGTATAGATGACTTGCCCCTTGGATCACACTTGATGTTATTGTTCAATTAAAGCCCAGATATGACTCCATAGCCCAATGGACTAAAAACCAGCGTTATATCTATCTATCTGCCAAAACTGTTCTATTTTCTTGCAACTTCTCACTTTTGAAACTTTTTGCACTTAGGACTTTCTCCTCAAGTAACATTTCATGCTCAACCATCCAAAACAAAACAAAACAAAACCCTTGGCCTTCATAACTAGCCTAATATCATTACCTTAAGCTTTTCAAAGACAATATCCATCTTTGTACATATTGGAGAAATCCCTCTCCGGATTCAGGAGGGCTAGATCCTAGAATCCCAAAGTTGGTTGAAATGATGTTAACTCTGTGATTGGACTCTCCCAATCTTGCTAATAAATTACAGAGACCTAACAGGACTATTCAATACATACTCCCCCATGGATATCTTGATATTATGAAATTTTCTAGGGAAATTTATAGTTCCTCCATTTGCAACCGTCACTTGACATTCTGGTGCTGGGTATAAGAAACAATTCAATTCCTTGGCTACCTTACAATGAATAAAATTATGGGTACTACCTGAATCAATAAAAACTATTACCATTTTCTTCTTGATATGTCCTTCTATCTTGAGAGTTTGAGGAGTGGTAATTCCTACCAATTCATTACACGATATGGTCAGACTCATTTCTTCCTCTTCTAGGGTTGGTTCTTGGTGTATATCCTCTTCTTTTTCATTTTCTTCTTCCTCTTCACAATATATGTAAAATAATTTCTTCTCAGCACACTTATGACCTTTAGTGTATTTATATCACAACTGTAGCAAAGTCCTTTTCCTTCCAATAGTTATGGTGTCAACCTTGTAGGTTGTTGAAATGTAGGGGTAGTAACACTTCCCTCTTTATAGAAGTGAGTGGTAGGCTTCCTTGTCGCCATAATCTTACATTCAATTTTTCTTGCCAACCTGAATGCCTTCTCCAATGAATCGGGTTCCAAAACACAAACTTAATTTTGGATGCTATCCTTTAAAGTACCTATGAAGAGATCAATTTTGTGTTCCTCTGTAATATCAATTACCCTTATATTCAATTTTTGGAAGTCCTCAATGTGCTCCCCCAATAAACCCTTTTGTTTGAGATTTATCAATTGACTAAAGAAGGTGTTGCTCTTTGTATCCTCATAATGTGCTATCATTTCCTTCGTAAAAATTGACCAAGTGAAAATTTTTTTACGGGAGAAAAGCCATTGATATCATACAAATGTATTTTGTTCTATATGTAAAGTTGTAATGCATACCTTTTGTGTTTTTTGCACATTATTGAGATCAAAATATTGGTCCATATGTAGTATCCATGTTACGGGATCCTTGCCATCAAACTTCCTCATATCCATCTTTGGAATATGGTGGTTCTTCCCAGAAACATTAGAGTTTACGAAATCATGATTAGCATTTATTTTGTTCTCATCATGAGTTTCCTCTACTATATTTTTACCATTAGGAAACATTTGTTGTATCAACTTTGTCAAACCTTCCATGTCTTCTTTTAGATCATTCTTCATGTTTTCCATCTTTTCATCGATCTTAGCTTCCATGCCAGCTTCCATGACCTCTATCTTAGATTCCACGCCTTTCTTAAAACCATCCATATTCACTTCCATGCCTTTCTTCAACACTTCCATTTGATTTTTTGCTACTCTTTGCGAGAGCGTAATTTGGTGCACTTGATCTTGTAATTTTGATACATCATGTTGCAATTCTTCATCTTCATGAGTCATAGTAGAGCCTTCTGAAGGCTTAATGGTTGTTGAATTATTTTTACAGGGTATTTTTTAGAACCCAATAATGATATATATTCTACAATATTCCCTTGTAATAAATTCAAATTTATTCTTCAAACAAGACTTATGCAATTCGGAAAAAGAAATACACACCTTTTTCTTTCTTTTGAGGAGATCTCTATTGAAATTGGATTATCTATGTGATTTCAGCTCTTAAATATGTAAAATTTGACACTGAGGTAGCCCTTTAAATTCTCTTGCAAATGCCACAGTTCTGACCAGATTTGGATTCTCCAAGGCAAATTTATGTCCAATCTCCCACAATGACCTAATTATGGACTAGTTCAGTAGAGAAAAATTGTATGACTTGCCACATGTCATTGTTTCATACTTCTAATCTAAAATTGATAGAAAAGAAACTAAATTCCGTGTGTTTGCGGCCACTTTTTACGACACTCTAATCCAATGCTCAGAGAGAGAGTTATGAATATTTTCCCACGATCACCTCTTTGAGATGAAATTCGGGAGCTTGAAAAAGCACTACCTTCCACAGATCATATCTCGGAAAGTATTGTGAACCAAAATCTGAAATTTTGCGATGATTTTCCTGAGGATTTTAGCTTCACACCCTAAACATTTTAGATTCTGAACCTTCCTATAAAAAACATTATAGCGAAAATTCCACGATGACCTGTTTAGAGCAGCGAAACCCTAGAATCCAAAGCTCTGATACCAAATGTTGTGAAACCAGCTCCAAAAATAGAAGAAAAGAGATATTGACGCCTTATAAATAAGCCACTTCGAGGGGGAAACCTCCAATACATTACATAAATGAAATATTCTTGGATGATACAAATTAAAAAACCTCCTTTCTATATATAGGAGTCCATGGGGCCATAATGTAATCCTAGCCGACCTAACATTAATAATTTAAAGGCACAATAATAACAATATGGGGGTTACAAGGGTAAAATAATAAAAATAAGGGGGTTACACTAACAATAATAAGGGACTATAATAGTAATATAGAGACCTAACATGACCTTTGAGTCCATGCAAGGCCCAAGGCAAAAAATATCTGAAAGAGTTACTCTGAAATAATAACTTTGGCTTAACTTCTGAGTCATTTTAGTTCAAATATTTGACTTTAAAGGATTTGTAATGACTTTGTAATAAAATTTTGAGTTGCTTTAAAATATCTCCGACTGGAAATAACTGCCTAATGCCTTTATTGAAAGAAAACATGTTGTAGGTGGCAAATCTATTTTTGGAGAAGTAATTGTTTCTTTTCTGAGTTATTCGAAGCTGTCTTTGGGTTGATATGCCTTTGTTTTAATCATTATAATAAGTGATTAGGCCTTTTAATTTTGATTTAACCTTCATAATCCGCCTCACTACCTTTATCTTTCATTCTTCTTTATGAATGTCTTATCCCATTCATCTCTTGCTTTAAGCCTTTGACTTCCATCTTTAATCACTGTCTTTAAGGGCTAATATTCTATGTTTATCCTGTGATGGAGAATTAGTCCTTAATTTTTTTGTTCTTTGTTTCTTCAATGCTTCCCCTGACTGTGATTATCTGTGTGCAGGGAGGGTTTCTTCATTGTGTATGAAGGGTTTATAACCCATTGATGATCATGAGTCATCAAGGGTTAAGTATTTTATGTAAACCCTTGGCCTTCTGTATATGTATTTGCCTCTCATATCATCATCCAGAGGTTATTTTATCATTTTAATGCACCTCTAGGCATTATCGGCATTAAAACCTATAAAAACACAAACAAACATTAATTGAAAACCTATATGATTGGATTAAAGTGCATTTTTTTTGGTTTTAAGGCATCGGGGGTGCAATTTGCAGAGGAAGGGAGGGTGCAAAGGGAATTTTTTGTATGCAGAACCAGGTGGAAAGACGAATAAATTCAAATTTTAGCACGGGAGGGGAAGGTGGTTTTGGGAAACCACATTGGTTTATCACATCGGCGATGAGCGGTAAATGGTTTTGGGCTCATCGAGCACGACTCCACTTATCGGTTAATGCGTGTCCTGATCAAAACTGCTTTTTTCATGCAGGTCAAGGCCGTTAAACTCTCACACAAAATCCTATGCAATATGAGTTTGAGTCGTCAGATCTGTGGAGTGGAGATCGATAGTGCAGAAAAATTTCAGGACCAGGGCGCAGATCTATGGAATGGAGTACATGACAGGTGGTGGGATTTTTTCGACAAGGGTTTAAATGGAGATCGGGGCCCGACAGTGGTGACATGGTGAAATTTGTCGTGTAGTGCAGGGTCGCATTGATGAGGGATGAAGGGAGGAGAGGCGATGGTCATTGGATCAGGTTGAGGGCCTTTTGAGTGGATAGAGGGTGTGGGTGAGGATGGGAATAAGGGGGGCCCATTTTAATTTTTCAAAGGTTAAAAAGAAATTATAAGGTTTGAGGGGTCTAAATGAAATGAGAATGCAGAGGTTTAGTTATATGGGGAAAGGGGCAGAGAATAGGCGAAAGGTTTGGGTCTTATGTGAGGTAAGGGGACTGGAGGTTGAGAAGGAAAGGGGCTTAAGGGAATAGTGGTAGGTCAGGGTTTAGAGTCATATGGGTGAGGGGGCTAGGTTTTTAAGCTGAAAAGGGGCTTAAAGGAATTTCTCACAAAAAGGTGGGTTTTTAACATAAAATCCAAGTTTTGCAAGGTTTTTAAGAGGTCTGATAGGGTTAGAAGTTAGGCTAAAATAATGAATAAAGGATTTTTACATTGTTTCAAGGGTTTTTAGACAAAAATGGTGAATGAGGGAGGATTTTTTAAGGGTTTTTAGAGGGGAAAAAGGGGATGAATGGGGGTGTAGGTGGGGTAATAAAATGAGGAAATTAGGCCCAAAAATGGAGTTTTCTTTAGAGCAGTAGGGTGAACATTTGAGATGGAAAAAGACAGGAAATTTTAGTGAAAAATAGTCAAACTTAAGATGATGAAGGCAGTGAGACTTTTAAAGATAGCTGATAGGAAAATAATGTTATCTTTTGGTTGCTTGTAGAACATCCCTAGTCATCTAGTGAAATCTGTAAATACAAGAGGATAATAGTGAGGTTAAGGTTAAGGTTAAGGTGAAGGTTAAGGGTAAGGTTAAGGATAATGTTAAGGTCAAGGTCAAGGTTAAGTTTAATTTAGGTTAAGGGTAAGATTATAGTCGGGTTAAGGTTAAGCTTAAGGTTAGGTTAAGGTTAAGGTTAAGGTTATGGGTTTAGTCAGGTTAAGATTAACGTTAAGGTTAAGGTTAAGGTTACGGGTTTAGTCAGGTTAAGGTTAAGGGTAAGGGTTTGGTCAAGGTTAGGGTTATGGTTAGGGTTAAGGTTAAAGTTAAGGTTAAACTTAAGTTAAGGTAAGGTTAAGGTTACAGGTTTAGTTAGGTTAATGTTAAGGTTAAGGTTAGGGTAAGATTAAGGTTAAGGTTAAGGTTAAGGTTAGGTTATAGTGAAGGTTGAGGTTAGGGTTAGTGTTGTGTAACCAGCTCCAAAAATAGAAGAAAAGAGATATCAACGCCTTAGAAATAAGCCACTTCGAGGGGGAAACCTCCAATACATTACATGAATGAAAAATTCTTGGATGATACAATTTACAAAACATCCTTTCTATATATAGGAGTCCATGGGGCCATAATGTAATCCTAGTGGGCCACAATGTAATCCTAGCCGACCTAACAATAATAATTTAAGGGCACAATAATAAAAAAGTGGGGGTTACAAGGGTACAATAATAACAATAAGGGGGTTACACTAACAACAATAGGGGACTATACTAGTAATATAGGGACCTAACATGCCCCTCTCCTTCAAAAAAGTGTTGTCCTCAACGCTTGAGTAGCTCTGGGTGCTTCTGTATAAAATTCTCATCCTCCCATGTAGAATCTTCGGTGGGTAAGTTCTTCCACTTGATGAGATACTCTAAAATTGATCGATTTCGTAGCTATAGAGTTCTTGTTTCCGTGACCGCTTCAGGTTCCAATATGATTTTTCCTTCCTCATCAAGTTCTGGAAATATTGTTTGAACTGGAAGATTTTCACCTATAACCTTCTTTAAGCATGAAACATGGAAAACTTGATGCACTCGTGAAGAAGCAGGAAGCTCCAATTTGTATGCCATAGTACCAATATTTTGCAACACCTTGTAAGGACCATAGTACTTTGGTGATAAATTATTATCCTTCTTAGCTTGCTTGAGGGACATTTGTTTGTATGGTTGTAGCCGTAAAAATACCCAATCTCCTACATCAAAACTTCTCTCGCTGCGATGTTGATCTGCCTGTTGTTTCATTCGATTTTGTGCCAAATTCGGGTTATCCTTTAAGAGTTGGAGAACTTCTTGCTGATGCTCGATGTGATCTTCCACTGCTTGAACCTTCGAATTTTCCCTTAAAGATGATGTGATCGATGGTGGATGATATCCATAAAGTGCCATAAATGGGGTCATTTTTGCTGCAGTATGGAAGGAAGTGTTATACCACCATTCAGCGAGGGGTAACCACTTGACCCATTGTGTTTGTTTATCAGATACAAAACAACGAAGATATCCTTCCAAACATTTATTTACTATCTCAGTTTGACCATCAGATTGGGGATGATAAGATGAGCTATGAGCTAATTGAGTACCCAAACAAGAAAATAACTCCGTCCAAAAATTTCCAGTAAAAATGGGATCTCTGTCGCTCACAATAACCCTTGGTCTTCCATGTAGCTTTTGAATTCTGTCCATAAATGTAGTAGCAACTGTACTTGCTTTAAATGGATGAGATAATGCACAAAAGTGTGCATACTTGGTAAGTCTATCAACCACCACCATGATGACACTCTTTCCTTCGGACTTAGGTAAACCTGTGATAAAATCCATTGAAATCTCCTCCCAACGTTGACTTGGAATGGATAAAGGTTGTAGAAGTCCCGGGGTCTTAATTGTTTCCACTTTATTCTGCTGGCAAACCAAACATTCCGCCACAAACTTTTGAATATCAGATTTAAGGCCATCCCAAAAAAATTCTTTCTTCACCATATGGTAAGTTTTTAAAAATCCTGAGTGTCCTCCTAAAGGAGAAGTGTGCAATTCCAAAAGAATATTTTGTTTTAGTTGGGAATTCTTACAAAGATATAAGCGATCTTTGTACCATAAGGAATCATTTTTCAAACTAAATGTATTAGATGTACTAGGATCTTGCTGCAAATTTTGAATGAGTGTCCATACATCTTTGTCCTTATTCCATTCATCTCTTGCTTCGGTTATCCAATCTGGTTGGATAATAGAAATGGCACAAAGCAATGCTTCCACCTCTTCATTCTTTCTTGAGAGTGCATCTGCAACAACATTAAGCTTTCCCTTTTTGTATATTATTTCGAAGTCATAACCCAACATCTTTGTGACCCATTTTTGCTGCTCTTCTGAAGATAGTCTTTGTTCCAAAAAGTGTTTAAGACTATCATGATCAGTTTTTACCTTGAAGTGTCTTCCCATTAGGTAAGTTCGCCATTTATTTAGTGCATGCAGTATTGCTAACATTTACTTCTCATAAATAGGTTTCTGTAAATAATTTCCTTTGATTGGACGATTTTCAAAAGAAATGGGTCTTCCTTCCTGCATTAAAACAACACCAATTCCATTTCCTGAGGCATCATATTCCACACTAAAGGTTTTTTTGAATTCTAGCATAGCTAAGACCGGTACTAGGCACATTGCCTCTTTAAGATGTTCAAAGGCCTTAGTTTCTTTAGGAGTCCATGAAAATGCATCTTTCTTCAATAATGTTGTTATAGGAGCTGCTATTCTCCCATAATTCTTAACAAACTTGCGATAATACCCTATTAACCCGAGAAATCATCACAATTGATTTATGGTTGTGGGGACTTTCCATTCCATAATGGCTTTAATTTTGTTAGGGTCTACTTTAACACCCTCGTGAGATACAATATGACCCAGATATTCCACCTCTTGTACTCCAAACAAACATTTGGATGTTTTTACATATAATTGTTTCTCCTACAATAGTTTGAGCACCTTGTCAACATGTTCAACATGATCCTTCCAAGACCTGCTATCGATTAGTATATAATTAAAAAATACTAGCACAAATTTTCTAAGGGTTTGAAAATGGAATTCATCAACCCTTGAAATGTAGAAGGTGCATTGGTAAGGCCAAAAGGCATTACCAAAAATTCATAATGTCCCTCATGAGTTCGAAATGTTGTTTTTGGAATATCTTCATTCTTCATTCTAATTTGATGATATCCTGAACGAAGATCCAACTTGGTAAAATAAATTTCTCCATGTAATTCATCCAATAATTCATCAATCACAGGAATGGAAAATTTATCTTTAATGGTGATCTTATTGAGCTCCCTATAATCTGGACACATTCACCATGATCCATCCTTCTTGTGTACTAATAATACAGGAGCAGAAAAAGAACTTTGACTAGGTTGAATTATACCTGCCTCTAACATTTATGCAATCATACGTTCAATTTCACTACATCAGTGGAATATGTCCTAAAGTTAAGGAGATAAGGATTGAACCATAACTGAAATTTTTCTTCCTCCCTCCCTTTGCTTTATTCAGTTGTTCCTGTATTTGAGATAGAACAACTTCAGACCAGTTGAAGACTGTTGGCTCTAAGCAATCTAGCGCATACTGCATATACGATCTATTTGCTACATGTAGTGTAATGGTGCCAAACAATTTAGCGATCGTGAAAAGGATGGTTCTCAAAGGAAAATCTCTGACATCCCGTATGTTTGTTTTTCCATCTTTTCTAGGTTCTGACACTAGATAGCAATACTGCATCACGTAATCCCTCACTGTCTCTCCTCCAATGGTAGACCCTGTGAGATAAATGGGAAAACCTCTCCTTGACAAACCTGTGAGAAAATACATGTTATCAACTATTATGGGAACCACTTTATTCTTAATTTGAAATGCCTCTATTACCGGATCCCATGCTCGAACTAAGAAATCCAAGAGTTCTATTTTTTGCCTCATTCCCGACAATTTGAAGTACTTAAGTAGTCCAAAATCTCTTAAGGCTCTTATGGTACTAGGATCATTAAAGGAAATCATATATTTTTCTTCATTTTCTCTTTCCCTCCATGTAATCGTCACTATAATCCGATGGAAACCTGAAAATTAAACATAAGATCCATTAGATTCCAATCATTGCAAAAAACTAGGAAAATTTTTGACACAACATGAAAACCAAAAACTTGAACTGCACCTAACGCACTCCCTAGGCTGAGACAGTGTGTTGCACATGTAGGTACCCTTCACTATACCTGCTATGCAATGCAGGTTTTGACTTTCAAGGGTGTGTTGCCCTCATTTTAGGAAGAATTTACCCTAGTGGCCTCAAAACCCTAAAAATTTGCAAATAATGGAAATGAAATGAATACTGAAGGAAAGAGGAGGTTCAAGGCACTAAAATAGATCAAACGGTGATAACATCCATCCACAGAAATGACTAAAGTTCAAGGGAAGAATCAGGTTCAGAGCTCCAAAATGAAAATGGTAGCTATGGAATTGTAAAAATGAATAGTGAAACTACTTTTTATAGTCATTTAATTGTTTGCAAGTTAAATTTTTTTCTATGACTATATTTGTATTATGTTTATATCATGAAATAGGTATTTTTAATCCATTTTATGTTGTTTTGAATAGGAAATACAACTGATGAATAGATTAGTCGTGCAGACTTATTCAAAGAATGACTTAACCACAAAGCATACTTTTTCTCCTTATTTTTTGAGCTTTGTTAAAAACGAAAAAGGATTTGAAGCACACTTTTATCTCTTTTTCGAGCTTCGATAACAACGAAAAAGGAACCCCTAGAGTCTTCTTTTAGCTCTTTTCAGACTCCGATAATGTGAAAATATTGTCGATCACTTGTCTTTTCGAGCTCGTTAAAGTAAATGAATCGATATCTACTCAGTATAAGTTTAACCCTTTTCTGGACTGAGATAGATTATTTACAAAAAAGGAATACCTTGGTTAAACATGACCAAAGAGGTTCTCTCAGATATTATTTTACAAATTTTTAGATCTGAGTGACAAATTTATGAAAAAGTACTTTTTGGAGTTCTCTTTTGTCCTCTTTTTTAGAATCTATAAATATGAGAAAGGACTGGGCTATCACTGTCGTTAAGCTCGTTAAAACATAAAATAGCGACGGGCTTGTTGATCATGGCAAGAATCGAGTTTCATTTATCGCTAGACTCATTAAATTATTAAATAGCGATACATTTTTCGCTTGAAAGGTTGAATTATAGATCAAGAAAATGTTATCCTCCTCAATCTCATTAAAAAATAAAGACGTACTGGTCGATAAATGACTAGGGAAAATTTGGGAAAAGTAAGAAAATTGTGTTTTTGGTAGCAAGTCGCTCTTGAACATGACACTTCTTTCACTCCATGTCCATGACTGTTTGGGTTGGGTAGTCATCTTGATGGTTCATTCACATCTATGGTTCATCATACCTTCACTTCGGTTTTAGGTAAATGCTACCAACTAATCACAGTGTCACCGATATGTTCAAAATAATTCATCCAGTGATTAAAAATTCATCCATCTACAATACTCATAAACCTTCATTTTCATGAACTTCATCCCTGAAAATTTCTATATCAAGTCATACCCTCGTCTCCGAAATCAGTAACTCTAAGTTTTCCAATAAGGTGACTTCTTGTCGACAACAAATAAATATCCAGGAAGTTCACTTAGAAACATGAGATTCCAGTACCATGAGGCTTGTTACAACATCAACAAGATCCTCACTTCCTGACCTTTGATCGAAAGTTTTTGTTTGGTGTTCGACATCAAATAATCTATTCACACCTTACGAAATGTGTTGCAGTACCTTGAGGGCCATTGAAATTAATGGTGGTTCTCTCGCATTTGTTAACGACTCACATCATTGGCTGATAATAAAACAATGTATTTCCATGTTCGACTACAAATCATATATTCGCATGGCTAGACTTGTACCCGAATGATCGAGTGAACGAGATAAGAAGACCCCAAATCTAGTTTCATCCATTTGGGATGAAATTTCAAGATTGTTTTACACATCATCTGTACGGTGACCTTACATATAGATTTTCATCCAAACATGGGCCTATATATGTAGGCATGTATGCATTTGGGCAACATTCCAATGAAGACGACTTTCTAAATTATGTACATGTTATTAAATTGTTTTATGTGCTGAATATGGGAATGCCTACCCTCAGCAATTATGATCAAAAGAGGATATATAATGATGTAATTTATTGTAATATTGATGCAGGTCACCACTCTTCTTCATTTCCAGATTCATCACAGTGTAAAGCATCTCAATCAAATGTTCTTATTATTTGGATCTCATTCTTTAGGGGGGAATTGTTATAGGTCAGTTTGGGCACCATTCCCAATGATCTAGTTAACTGGGCATCATCTCCAGAACCAATGATAAAGGTTCTATCATTCCCTATCATTTCAGTTGCTACAAGCCCTAAGACAAGAAACAAGACAAATCAAGCATGACTTTCATCAAGCAAAGGTTTCCATGGTTTTAAGCTTATTATTTAGCATATGAGAGCTCACCAACGCAGGCTCTAAGGGGCCTAAGTGTCTTGCATATGCAGGTAGCCCCATGCAAGGCTGCTCTTCAAAGCACTTCCCAACATGCATAGGTGCATTGGTCACATTGGGAGCAAAATTCTCATTGTTCTGGAATCTCAAGTTAGGCATTTCCTTCTAGAAGAGTTCACATGTCTTTAGCTTCAGATCCAAGTGTCCGTTTGACATCTACATGAATGGAAACATGTCTTTCCTATTTTTGGAAATTTATTGAATGCAAAACAACCTACAATTCATCTATAAATTGAACACAGATCTAAGTGTTTGAGAAAGAATAATTTGAGTAGAGAAATGCTGGAGGATTTTCAATTGAGAACTAGATTTTTGAAGCTGCTATTGGAGAGATTTATACTGTGATGAGGCTTGGGAACCTTGCTAGAAGGTCACTTTAAATCAACCACTAGGTTGTAACCTCTCCTTATATCATCAATAAAGATTACTTCTTATTTTTCTCTACATGCATCTGTATTGGCTTTGATATTCCATATTGTAAGATCTTAATTGATGTATGTAGTTGATGATTTACTGCTTTATCTAACTAGCTTGAATAGATATCTATATTATTGCATCTTCTTCTATATTAGTGTTCTTTCTTGTAGGAAGCATTCAACTCACAAACCACTTGAATTTGAAGCAGCAACGGAAGTGACAAAAGGCGCCATTTGGAAGCGACTAAACATGTAATCCACCAATCCTCTCTATGTATTTGTTCTAAGTTAGGAGAAATAGTCATATAGTCTTTCACCTATTGTTCTAGACTAGCACCTGTCTCGGGAAGCATAATTTATCCGTAGATTAAAATTATCACCCAAGACTAATGTTAACCATAACCTTAACCTAACCTTAACCTTACCCTTAACCTAAAATTAACCTTGACCTTGACTTTACCCTTAACCTAACTGTAACCTTAACTATAACCTAACCCTAACCTTGACCTTAAATTTACCCCTAACCTTGACCAAACCCTTAACCTTAACTTTGACATGAATAAACCCTTAACCTTGACCTAACCATAACCTTAAACGTAACATTAATCTAACCTTAACCTTAACCTTAACCTTAACCTAACCTTATCCTAACCTTAACCTAACCTTATCCTTAACTTTACCCTAACCTTAAGGGTTTAGTCAGGTTAAGGGTTTTGTCACAAGAGGTTACTATTAAGGTTATGTTAAGGGTAAATTCAAGGTTATGGTTATGGTTATGGGAAGGTTAAGTTTAAGGTTAGGGTAAAGGTAAGGTTAAGGTTAAGGTCAAGGTCAAGGTTTAGGTTAAGTTAGGTTAAGGTTAAGGGTTTGGTCAAGGTTAGGGTTAGGTTATAGTTAAGGTCAAGATTAAGGTTAGGTTAAGGTTAAGGTTAAGGTAAGGTTAAGGTTAGGTTAATGTTAACCTTGACCTTAACCTAACCTTAACCTTGACCAAAACCTTAACCTTAACTATAACCTAACCCTAACCTTAACCAAACCCTTAAAATTAACCTTATCTTAATCTTAACCTTAACTTATGCTTAATGTTAACCTTAACCTTAACCTCGACCTAACCATAGCCTTAACCTTACCTTAACCTACCTTAAGATTAACCTTAAGGTTAGGTTAAGGGTAAAGTCAAGGTTAAGACTCAGGTTAAGGTTAAGGGTAAATTTAAGGTTAGGTTAAGGGTAAAGTTAGGGTTAAGGTTAAGGTTAAGGTTAATGTTAAGGGTTTGGTCAAGGTTAGGCTTAGGTTATAGTTAAGGTCAAGTCCAAGGTTAGGTTAAGGTTAAGGTTAAGGGTTTGGTCAAGTTTAAGGTTAAGGGTAAGGTTAGGGTAAATGTTAAGTTTAAGGTTAAGGTTAAGGTTAAGGTTAGATAAAGGTTAAGTTTAAGCTTAATGTTAAGGTTAAGGGTAAGGTTAAGGTTAAGGTTAGGTTAATGTTAAGGTTAGGTAAGGGTAAGTTTAAACTTAAGGTTAGGTTAAGGGTAAAGTTAAGGTTAAGGTTAACCATACCTTAACCTTAACTATAATCTTAACCTTAACCATACCCTTAACCTTAACCTTAACTATAACCTAAGCCTAACCTTACCCTAACCATAACCCTAACCTTAACCTTACCTAACCTTAACCTTAACATTGACCTTGACCTTACCATTAACCTAACCTTAAGGTCAAGGTTAAGGTCAAGGTCAAGATTGGTGTAAGGTTAAGGTTAAGTTTAATGTTAAGGGTTTGGTCAAGGTTAGGGTTATGTTAAGGTTAAGGTTAAGGTCAGGTTATGGTTAAGGTTAGGTTAAGGGTAAAGTCAAGGTTAAGGTTATGGCTATGGGAAGATTAAGGTTAAGGTTAAGCGGTTAAGGTTAGGTTAAGGTCAATTAAAGGTTAAGGTTAGGTTAATGTTAAGTTTAAGGTTTTGGTTATGGGTTTGGTCAAGGTTAGGGTTAGGTTATAGTTAAGGTCAAGGTAAGGTTAAGAGTAAGGTTAAGGTTACAGGTTTAGTCTGGTTAAGGTTGAGGTAAGGTTACGGGTTTAGTCAGGTTAAGGTTAAGGTTAAGGGTTTAGTTAAGGTTCAGGTTAAGGTTAAGGGTAACGTCAAGGTTAAGGTGAATGTTAGGTGAAGTTCAAGGTTAAGGTTAAGTTAAGATTATGGTTATGGTTAAGGTTATTTTTAAGGTTATGTTAAGGTTAAGGGTACAAGTTTAGTAAGGTTAATTTTACGTTAATGGTAAAGGCAAGGTTAAGTTTAGGTTAAGGGTAAGGTTAAGGTTAGGTTAATGGGTTGGGAAGGTTAAGGTTAAGATAAGGTTAAGGGCAAGGTTTAGGTTAAGTTAATGTTAAGGTCAAGGTTATGGGTAAGGTTAAGGTTATGGTTAAGGTTAAGGGTTTGGTTAGGGTTAATGGTAAGGTTAAGGTAAAGGTAAGGTTAAGTTTAAGTTCAACATTAGGTTATAGTTAAGGTTAAAGTTAAGGTTAGGTTACAGAGAAGGTTAAGGTTAAGGTTAAGGTTAAGCATGAAGGTTAAGGTTAAATTTAGGTTAAGGGTTTGGTCAAGGTTAGGGTTAGGATAAGGTTTGGGTTAGGTTATGGTTAAGGTTAATGTTAAGGTTAAGGGTAAAGTTATTGCTAAGGTTAAGGTTAAGTTTAAGGTTAACGTTAATTTAAGCTTAAGGTTATGGTTTTTTCAAGGTTAGGGTTAGGTTATAGTTAAGTTCAAGGTTAACGTTAGGTTAAGGTTAAGGTTAGGTTAAGGGTAAAATCAAGGTTAAGGTTATGGTTATGGGAATGTTAAGGTTAATTTTAAGGTGATAAGGTTAGGTTAAGGTAATGTCAAGGTTAAGGTTAGGTTAAGGTTAATATTAGTTTAAGCATAAAGTTAATCTTAAGGTTAAGGTTTGGTCAAGGATTGGGTCAGGTTATAGTTAAGGTCAAGGTGAAGGTTAGGTTAAGAATAATGTTAAGGGTTTGGTCAAGGTTAGGGTTAGGTTATAATTAAGGTCAAGGTTAAGGTTAGGTTAAGGTTAAGTTTAGGGTTAGGTTATAGTTAAGGTTAAGGTTAGGTTAAGGGTAAGATAAGGTTAAAGTTAAGGTCAAGGTTAAGGTTAGGCCAAGGTTAAGGTTAGGTTAAGGATAAGGTTGAGGGTTTGGTAAAGGTTAGGGTTTTGTTATAGTTAATGTCAAGGTTAAGGTTATGTTAAGGGTAAAGTTAAGGTTAAGGTTAAGGTTAAGGTTAGGGTAAAATTTCAGGTTAAGTTTAAGGATAAAGGTTTGGTCAAAGTTACGGTTATGGTTTAGGTTAAGGTCAAGGTTAAGGTTAGGTTATAGTGAAGTTTAAGGTCAAGGTTAGGTTAAGGTTACGGGTCTTAACCTTAACATTCATTATAACCATATCCTTAACGTAACCTTAACCTTACCCGAAACTTTACCCTAACCTTATCCTAACCTTACCCGTAACCTTAACCTTGACCTTGACCTTGACCTTGAACTTAACCTTACCCTTAACTTTATCTTTACCTTAACCTAACCTTAACCTTAACCTTTCCTTAACCTTGTGTTATCCTTACCTTAAACATAACCTTAAGGTTAAGGTTCTAGTTAAGATTAAGGTCAGGTTAAGGGTAAGATAAGGTTAAAGTTAAGGTCATGGTTAAGGTTAGGTTAAGGTTAATCTTAAGGGTTTGGTCAAGGTGAGGGTTAGGTTATAGTTAAGGTCAAGGTTAAGGTTAGGTTAAGGGTAAAGTCAAGGTTAAGGTTAAGGTTAGGGTAAAGGTTGAGGTTAAGGTTAAGGTTAAGGGTTTGGTCAACGTTATGTTTATGGTTTAGGTTAAGGTCAAGGTTAAGGTTAAGTTATAGTGAAGGTTAAGGTTACGATAAGGTTAAGGTTAAGGTTAAGGTTAGGGTTAGGTTATAGTTAAGGTCAAGGTTAGGTTAAGGTTACAGGTCTTAACCTTAACCTTCACTATAACTATAACATTAACATAACCTTAACCTTACCCTAACATTTACCCTAGCCTTACCCTTAACCTTAACCTTGACAAAACCCTTAAACTTAACCTTAACATTAACCTTAACCTAACCTTAACCTTAATTTGAAATTTACCCTAACCTTAAAGTTAATGTTAGTTTATAGTGTAGGTCAAGGGTAAGGTCAAGGTTAAGGGTAAAGTTAAGATTAACGTTAAGGTTAAGGTTAAGGTTAAGGTTAAGGTTAGGTTAAGGGTAAAGTTAAGGTTAGGGTTAGGTTAAGGTTAAGGTTAAGATTATGGTTAGGCTGAGATTAATGTTAAGGTTAAGGTTAGTTTAAGGGTAAATTCAAGGTTAATATTAACGTTAAGATGAAGGTTAAGGTTATAATTATGTTAAGGTTAATGTTAAGCTTAACATCAAGGGTAAGGTTAAGGTTATGGTTAAGGTTAAGATTACGATTAGGTTAAGGGTAAATTTATAGGTTAAGGTTAAGGTTAGGTTATAGTGAAGGTTAAGGGTAAGCTCAAGGATAAGGGTAAAGTTAAGGTTAAGGTTAAGGTTAGGGGTTTAGTAAGGTCAAGGTTAGTTTAAAGTTAAGATAAGTTTAAGGGTAAGGTTACGGTTAAGGGTAAGGTTATGGTTAAGGTTAGGGTTAAGGTTAAGGTAACAGTAAGGTTAACCTTAACCTTAACCTTAACCTTAACCTGATCAAACCTTAACCTTAACCTTCAATTTACCCTTAACATAACCTTAAACTCATATTTACCTTAAGAAAACCTTAACCCCTTAACCTTAACCTTAAATTTACCCTTAACCTTAACCTTAACCTAACTATAGCCTTACCCTTAACCTAACTTAACGTTAACCTTGTCCTTGACCTTAACCTTAACCATAACCTTACCCTTAACCTTCACCTTAACCTTCACCTTAACCTTCTCTTTAACCTTAACCTTAACCTGACTAAAACCGTAACCCTTAACCTTAACCTTACCCTAAACCTTCAGTTTAACCTTAACCTTGACTTTACCCTTAACCTAACCTTAGCCTTAACTATAACCTAACCCTAACATTGACCTTAACATTAAACTTAACCTTGACCTTAACCTTAACCTTAACCCTTACCTTGACCTTAACCTAAACTTAACCTTAACCTTAATCTTAACCTTATCTTACCCTTAACCTAACCTTAACCTTAAATATAACCTAATCCTCACCTTAACCTTAACCTTAACCTAACCCTAACCTTAATCTTAACCTAACCCCTAACCTTAACCTTAACTTTACCCTTAATATAACCTTAACCTTAACATAACCTAACCTTAACCTTAACCTAACCATAACCTTAACCTTACCTTAACCTAACTTAACTTTAACCTTGACCTTTAACCTTAACCATAACCTGATCTTTACCATTAACCTTAACCGTACCCTAACCATAACCTTAACTTTACCCTTAACCTAATCTTAAACTTTAACCTTACCTTAACCTTGACCTCATC
The DNA here is from genome assembly GCA_034641835.2 of Pinus albicaulis. Classification (NCBI taxonomy): domain Eukaryota; kingdom Viridiplantae; phylum Streptophyta; class Pinopsida; order Pinales; family Pinaceae; genus Pinus; species Pinus albicaulis. Next base: position 127,997 of record JAXQQM020085724.1, read on the forward strand.
CTATCATAACCTTAACCTAAACCTAACCCTAACCTTGACCAAACACTTAACCTTAACTATAACTTAACCCTAACCTTGACCTTAACTTTATCCTTGACCTTAACCTTAACCTAACCTTAACCTTAAATTTACCCTTAACCTAACACTAACCTTGACCAGACCCTTAACATTAACCTTAAACTTAACCTTTAGCTAAAATTAACCTTAACCTAACCTTGACCTTAACTATAACGTAACCCTAACCTTGACCAAACATTAACCTTAACCTTAACTTAACCTTAACTTTAACCTTAATGCTAACCTAACCTTAACCTTAACCTTAACTTTACCCTTAACCTAACCTTATCCATAACCTTAACCTTACCCTTAACCTTATTGTTAACGTTAACTATAACCTAACTTTAACCTTAACCCAACCTTAACCTAACCTTAACCTAACCCTAGCCTTCACCTTAACCCCAACCTTAACCCTGACCTTAACGTAACCTTAAGCGTTTGGGATAAGGTTAAGGGTAATGTTAAGGTTAATGTTTAGGTTAAGTTAAGGTTAAGGTCAAGGTTAAGGGTAAGGTTAAGGTTTGGGTTAAGGTTAACGTTAAGGGGTTGGGTAATGTTAACGTTACGTTAAGGGTAAATTCTAGGTTAAGGTTAGGTTAAGGGTAAAGTTAAGGTTAGGTTTAGGCTAAGATTAAGTTAAGTTTAGGGTTAAGGTTAAGGGTAAATTTAAGGTAAGGGTAAGGTTAACCTTAACCTTAACTTGACCAAACCTTAACCTGACCAAACTTTAACCTTAACCTTAAATTGATGCTTAACCTAACCTTAAATTTATCTAAGGTTAGCATTAAGGTTAGGGGAAGGTTAGGTTAAGGCTAACCTTGACCTTAGCCTTAACCTTAACTATAACCTAACCCTAACCTTGAGCAACCCCTTAACCTTAACCTTCTCCTTTACCAAACCCTTAACATTAACCTTAACCTTAAATAACCTAACTAAACCCTTAAGGTTAGGTTAAGGGTAAAGTTAAGGTTGAGGTTAAAGTTAGGTTAAGGTAAAGTTATGGTTAAGGTTACGTTAAGGGTAAAGTCAAGGTTAATGTTAGGTTAGGGTTAAGATAAGGTTATGGTCAGGTTAGGGTAAAGGTTTAGGTTAAGGTTAAGTATAAGGGTTTGGTTAAGGTTAGGGTTAGGTTATAATCAAGGTCAAGGTAAGGTTAAGGTTAAGGTTAGGTAAGGTTAAGGTTAAAGTTAAGGTTAAGGCTAAACTTAAGATTAAGGTTATGTTAAGGGTAAAGTCAAGGTTAAGGTTAGGTTAAGGTTAAGATAATGTTAAGTTTAAGGTTAAGGTTAAGATTAGGTTAAGGTTAAGGTTAAGGTTAATGTTAAGGGTAAAGTTAAGGTTAGGTTTAAGTTAAGGATAAGGTTAAGGATAGGTTAAGGGTAAAGTTAAGGTTACAGTTAGGTTAAGATTAGGGTTATGGTTAGGATAAGGTTAAGGTTAAGGTTAACGTTAAGGTTAAGGCTAGGTTAAGGTTACGGTTAGGTTAAGGTAAAGATTATGTTAAGGTTAATGTTAAGGGTTTGGTCAAGGTTAGTGTTATGTTAAGGTTAATGTTAACGGTTTGGTCAAGGTTAGGGTTAGGTTATAGTTAAGGTCAAGGTTAAGGTTAAGTGTAAGGTTATAGTTAGGTTAAGGTTAAGGCTATGGTTAGTTTAAGGTTAATATAACGTTAAGGTTAAGGGTTTGGTCAAGGTTAGGGTTAGGTTATAGTTAAGGTTAAGGTTAGGTTAAGTTAAGGTTAAGGTCAAGGTTAAGGGTAAGGTTAAGGTTAGGTTAATCCTAACCTTGAACAAACCCTTAACGTTAACCTTATCTTAACCTTAACCTAACCTTAACCTTAACCTAACTATAACCTTACCCTTAACCTTAACTTAACTATAACCTTAACCTTCACCTTAACCTTAACCTTAACCTTGACTTTACCCTTAACTTAACCTTAACCTAACCTTAACCTTTGCTTAACCTTAACCTTAAACTTAAACTTAACGTTAACCTTCACCTTAGCCTTACCCCCTTAACCTTAACCTTAACCTTGACCTTACCTTAACCTAACCTTAACCCCTTAACATTAACCTTAACATTACCCTTAACCTTAACCAAACCCTTAACATTAACCTTGAATTAACCTTAACCAAAACCTTAACCTTAACCTTAAACTTAACCTTAACTAAACCTAACCCTAACCTTGAACAAATTTTGCCCTTATGTTCAAGGTTAAGGCTAGGTTAAGGTTAATGTTAAGGTTATGGGAAGGTTAAGGTTAAGATTAAGATTAGGTTAAGGGTTTGGTTAAGGTTATGGTTAGTTTATAGTGAATGTTAAGGTTAAGTTAAGTGTAAATTCAAGGCTTAACCCTTACCCTTAACCTTACCCTTAACTTTCACCTTAAACTTAACCTTGAATTTACCCTTAAGCTAACCTTAACCTTAACTATAACCTGACCCTAACCTTGACCTTAACTTTACCCTTAACCTTGACCTTAACCTTAACCTTAACCTTGACCTTGACCTTAACCTAGCCTTAACCTTAACCTTAACCTTATATTAACCTTAACCTTAACCTTCCAAAACCCTTAACCTTAACCTTAACCTTTACCTAACTTTAACCTTAACCTTAACCTTAACCTTAACTTGACTAAACCCATAACCTTAACCTTAACCTTGACATAACCTTAACGTTATCTTAACCTTAACCTTAACATTAACCTTAACCTTAAATTTGTTTAGGTAAATTAAAACTTAAGGTTACATTAAGTTTAAATTCAAGGTTAAGGTTAGGGTTAGGTTATAGTTATGGTCAAGGTTAAGTAGGTTAAGGTTAAGCTTACGAGTTTATTCGGGTTAAGGTTAAGTTTAAGTGTAAAGTTAAGGTTAGGGTTAAGGTTTAGGTTAATGTAAAGGCTAAGGGTTTGGTTAATGTTAAGGGTAAGGTTAAGGTTAAGGTTAGGTTAAGGGTAAATTTAAGGTTAAGGTTAAGGTTAAGGGTTTGGTCAAGGTTAGGGTTAGGTTATAGTGAAGGTGAAGGTTAAGGTTTTGGTTAAGGTAAGTTTAAGATAAGGTTAAGGTTAGGTTAAGGTCAAGGTTAAGGTTATGGTAAGTTTAAGATAAGGTTAATGTTAGGTTAAGGTTAGGTTAAGGTTAAGGTTAAGGTTAGGTTAAGGTTAAAGGTAAGGTTAATGCTAAGGGTAAGGTTAAGTTTACGTTAAGGTAAACATTATGGTTAAGGTTAGGGTTAAGGGTAAAGCCAATGTTAAGGTTACTTTGAGTTTCAAGTTACGGGTCTAGTCAAGTTAAAATTACGTTAAGTTAAAGGTTAAGGTTAAGGTTACGCTAAGGTAAACGTTATGGTGAAGGTTAGGGTTAAGGGTAAATTCAAGGTTAAGGTTAGGTTAAGGTTAAGGTTAAGGGTTTACTCAAGGTTAGGGTTAGGTTATAGTTAAGGTCAAGGTTAAGGTTATGTTAAGGGTAAGGTTAATGTTAACGCTATTGTTGAGCCGCACTTTTGCCCAAATTTTTACGATATTTATTACATCATTACATGCTTGTACCTAGTGTTTTTAATCATTTTTAATCGTTATGTTTTTAATTATAGGAATTTAGGAACAATATTTATCATTCTTGTTTTTGGTTAATTCGATGAGTGTTTTTAATAAATTGCTTCTTGGTTGCAAGAATGCATTCGAGTGTGAATTCACCAAATGAATAAAAGCAAAAGTTGGGTCGTTGAATTGCTGTAGGTGAAAATATCCAATTTGCAACCAAATGGAGCAGAATCTCTAAATTCTGAGAGATGGGTTGTATTCAAATTTATGGGCATGAGAAGCTTGCCACCACTCCCATCCTGGAAAGTAGTTTTATCCCAGCTGGTTTTTTATTTAATTTTGAAGGATTTCATTTTCTACTGGGGCCACAAAATTTTACATACAAAATGGTTGTACAAGCATGTTCACAGTATTCATCGGTTGCTAAAAGAACTGGAACTTGCCTAGATTTGAAACGCTAAATAGAAACAAGCCTCTCAGATTGTGATTTCAGAGAATGGAATTCCACTGCCTCCAAACCAATTTCATCCAACAATAAACTAAGTAGATGGAAACTCTATCTTAAACCCTCATATGCCTCAGAAAATTATGCTTTGTCTCCAGATAATTCATGCAAGGCTCTTAGATCACCAGTCATTGTTGCTGAAAAGAGAAGAGTTTTATGTTCAGTGGGCAAATACTAAAATAATACTTTTAGTTCTTCTTCAAAACCCACATTCAGTAAATGATCTGCTTCATTCAAGACAAGAGGTTGCACCACCAATTAGCATTCCAACCATCTGGAGCAATAAATTCACGTTCTGGAGAAGTTGTATGGTTTTAGTATCCTTTAGCTTGATGCGTAACTTCATCACCTTTATTTTTGTAATTTAATGGGAATGCCTCCTGGCCTTTTCTTCGATGTTTTTTTTGGTGTTCGTTCTTCAGCTTTTGGAGAAGAAAAAAACCTTTCGATGCGATGAAAATTGGTTAAAATTCCCCACTTCTATTCTTGGCCCTGTTTATCACTGGATGTCGTTCTTTTAAATATTGCAAGAAGGCTAAAAGTCACCGATGCGATAAAGGCCAGTCGCAACTGGAACTGAAACTCAGTGAAGCGAAATGAAATTGCGGTCATTCACAATGGGAAACGAAACTGAATTAAGGGAGATGCGATTGGTTCACAAATGAAAATGTGATTTAAGGAAAAAGAATGCGATTGAGTCACATATATGCTCCATTCTCGATTATGCGATTAAGTGGCACCTTGACTAGACTCTAGTTTTCCCCACAGTTCTGAAAGATAACGCTGGTCTCAAATCAGTAGCATTCAATAACAAAGTCCACTGAATTTTCTATCAAAGCTGCATGAAACCCATATCCATCTGCTAAATTTTATTCAACAACATTTCCTATGAAAATTTCCTAGACTTGTTTCATAAGACCCTCCCTAGATGAATCTGTTCCTTCTTCACAGTCGTTGAGAACTGGGTCTGGTTGGCATAAATTAAATGCATCGCCTTTAGGTGTGAAACATCATCCACCAATATGGTGTAAACCCACATATTTTGCTTTATCTTAACAAACTTTGTAGCTGGGTATTTCATAGCTAACTTTTCCAAGGATTTTCCAAGGATGCCGCATTCTAGAACTCCATCCTTATACAAATGCACTACCACCTATACATCAGGAGGTGCTTGTGAAACCTCATAAACAAAGTCTGCACCAACAATAGGCAACACTAATCCAAAGTGTGGTTTCACTTCTTCCTTAGACTAATGAGATCTTTCTAGGTGTTGCGATCTAGTGGCACAATTACCCCTGATGAAATCACGAATGCATGGAGCATTCGTTTCCTGTCTCATGATCAGAAAAGTTCATCATGCTAATGTTTGGTGCTGATGAGGACTGTGAAGTTGCATGTGCAGGTGGTCAAGAATTGTTTTGAAGGTGGATTTGGGTAAGCATATTGATTGTCATACTAATCATTGCCATCATTATGGAAAATATCTGCTATATTGTCAGCTGCAAAACCAGAAACTTTAGAGCAAGAAGTTTCATGGGATCTGTTTCTTCTCATCTGAAAATGATTGTTTAAGCAATTCACCAAAGAAACCAATATCACAGACACTATCTGAATTTTTCCCATTCCTAATCTGTACCATTTATCGATCTCGAGAAAACGAATGATGCTCCCAAGCCAGTGAATAACAAGGATATGTACAACATTCAAATGTCAATGAGGCGATGAACCTTTTTTTTATCAGATGCAGTAGTAGGGAATGAAGCCAGATGAGTTCACTTTCACCAGTATCATAATCGCATGTGTCGTTTTGGTAGCACTGATTCAGGGCAGGTAGGTCCATGCCAGCATACTGAAAAGTGGGTTCAGCTCACATGTTGTTTCGGGTAGTTCTCTTGTGGATATGTATACCAAGTGTAGAGGTTTGGAAGAGTCTTGTCTGGTGTTTGATGAAATGCCGCGACAAAATGCAATATCATGGACAATGATGATCACAGGATATGTGCAACAAGGTAAGGTGACTGAGGCATTGTCATTCTTCTATCAGATGCAACAGGAAGGAATCGAACTTGACGAATTCACACTCGCTACTACTTTGGGAGTATTTTCCAGCCCGAGCATTCCTCTACCAGCCATGTGAAGTCAATTTCCTCTAGAAACAAAGCAACAACAAAATCCCATGAAAGGAGGAAGGATTTCCTGAATCGACAATCTGTTTTAAACCAATTTTAATTTTGGCAAATTGCAAAACTAATCATTTTCTCGATTTATGGATTGAAGCCCCAGTTTGGTGATGAACAATGTATATATAAGCTGTTGTAGTCGATAGAGGAAAATAACTCTGCGTAGAAGATAGGAGGGCGATGTGTGCAGATATGAAGAGGTTGATAGATAGAGATAGGTAGTCATTGTAGAATGGAGGAGTTGATGCATTAAGAATTAGTTGCGCACTACATTGGAGGGCGCAAAATCGATAAGTTCATCCATCCATTTGATAGAGCGTAGATGAAGCAATGGGTATGTCAATTTGTTTCTTAGATATAAAGGGCGTAGAAGGAAATGCAGATCCAACATTGAATTTATAGGATTGCAATGGAGCAGCGACGAATGATGTATTTATTAATTAAGATTTGACTCATGTTTTGATTTAATTTATTAAATTTTGGTGTGCATTTGTTTTTATATAAGCACTGTAAATTTATTTTTAAAAGTGGAGTCCAATCCTCACTCTTCTTAGATTTAAGAATTCTACTTTTGTTTATTTTGTAGAATTTTTTTTTTTAAATTGTTACTTTGTAGAATTATGCACTTAGTTCACTATTTTGTTTTTCAATTTCTAACTTCAAATATGCAACTAGAATAGAATGTAATGTTTTAAAATTTGAGTATGTTAGCTTTTCTATTTGAAATATTAAATCGTTGTTGCATTATTTAATTTCTTTGGATGTTTGTAGGATTTAAATTTTTGTTTAGGCATGATTTTATTGAATAATTAGATCTATTTTAATTAGAATTAGTTTTATTTTAGATCTCTTTTAATTAGAGTTGTTTTGTTTTAGATTTCCTTTTAGATTCTTTATTATTTTTTTATAGACTTGTAATCATTTCCTTAAGAGAGCAAGTTTGAAGTAAAAATTTAAAGGTGCAGGTAGAGTAATTTTGTTTTCATTATTAAGTTATATGGTTTGCTTGATTTATTTAATCTAGATTAAAATGTTTGAAGGTTTATCATAGGATATTTTCAATACTATTTTCAATAGGATCTTTTTACATAAAGTAAAGTAGTTGTATTTTAACAATAGACAGGATTATTTCTTTTGTTATTTTAGAATCTTGAATTTGGTTTAACAAGTAGTTTTAGCTAGTTTAAGGTGTAATTTGTAGTCTTTTGCTTATTTCAAGATTAATTTCAAGTGTTAGTTTTTAAGTTACTGAGAGGAATAATTAGATTAAGGTTTTTAAGTTATCATAGGAGCGAGTGTGAGAATGTTACATGATTGAGGATTAATTTGTAATTTAATTACAGTGTGGAGTTTGCAGTAAATGAAATTAGTTCAATGAGTTTTGTTTTCCAAATTTTTTATTTACGAGCAAATGTGTGTTTCGTTTCAGCACCTAGTTTATCATTAATAAGGAATACATTTATACTCTGATCAATAAGCTGAGCCAATATGCAGTACAACTTGCATTTATGACTCCCGGATTGATAATTAATATTAAGACGTTTAATCCCACAATTAAGCCAACCAACATTTTGGCGCCATTGTCGGGGAGTTGTATTTTGGCTCAGGTAAAATTTTCTCACAGAGTGTCAAGGGTATTGCAGGACGTCAGAGGGTAGAGAGTGTACGGCAAGACGTGAGTGAAGAGCCACACATCCACTATTGTGGGGTTGCTCCAAAGTCTGGCCATCTTGCTTATCTCTTGAACTTTTATTTCCTTATCTTGCTTATGTGTAGAAGTAGAAGCAGGCTTTAGATTTTTAATTTCTGAATTGTTTTGCTTTCAGTAGATTAAATATTGATTTGATTCAACATTTTCCTTTCATGCAAGTGTGGTGAGTTTTGTTTCAGTCAAAAATATTTTAAAATCCATTTATCTTCATAATCCAGTCTTCAACGATATATCATTTTTGGGGTACTGTAAGAACCCTTGCGTACTAATCCATGTGATGACAGAATGTACCAGTTTTCTCGTTGAAGACTAGAAGATGATATTTTGAGGAATCATTCAATGAGGAGTTCTTATGCTGCTATAGAGACGAACAAATTATTCGATGAGGAATTCACAAGTGTTGAATTTAACACCTTACTTGAACATAAATTTAAATCTTTGATTTCAGAATTGGATGATTTGCAGGAACAAGAGAAGGACGAAGAACCACTTCTTATCCTTTGCACCAACTGTCGAAAGAAACACTACCTTGGAAAGTGTCCACTTAGCAATCTGAAAGTTTGCGAAATTTGCGAGGATGGTCATGCAACCGAACATTGCCCATCACTGCCACGATTACGAAAGCTACTCAGGGAATCAAGTAAGGAATTGAATCAACCACCAGGTATAACTCAAAACCCAACACCATTTGATACTTGGAATAATTTATATTTTCCTGAGTAGGTTCCTCAACATGTTTATAATCCTGGAATTTCATGGCAAACTTCTGATCCTCCTCCAATTAAATATCCAAATTCATGGCCGCAGTGGCCCTCGCCTATGTCCTCATCCTCAAGCCAGATATCTCCATGGCCTCAAGAATCATTTGGACCCTTATCTCTAGGGAAATATCCCATGCAAATTCAATCATATGAGCACCAACAACAACCACAATTTCTTTCCAATGCACCATTAAGTTATCCTCCTCTATGGCCACAACCGCATGTGAAACCTTACCTTAGCCCATACCCTAACCCTAGTCCATACATTAACCCATACCATAGTGCTAATCCATACCCTAATCCTAGCCCTAACCCTAATCCATACCCTAGATCTAAACCTAGTCCTAATTTAAAACCGAGACCTAACCCTAGCTTTAACTCAAACCCTAGACCTAATCCCAATCCAAATAAAAACCTTAGTCCAATTACTAACCAAAACCCTAGGCCAAACCACATCATAAACCCTAATCTAAACCATCAGGTTGCACAGCAATTTGAACCACCTATTCTTTCCGTTAATTCCCCTATTGAAAAAAATGTCACACTCTCCATGTTGGAAAAGGGAATGAATCTGGAAACTTCCCCCATTACCATAGAAAATTCACCCTAGGAAGGTGTAATTCAAAGAACACAAGAGGAGCAATCTATAATTGGAATATGTTTTAAAATTTTTATTGAAACTAAAAACCCTATAATCTCTCTCAACCATTCTTGTAAATTTGAAAATCAGATATTTGAGCCTGAACTTGAGGGATTTATCTTTTCTCTTTCACTAGATCCTGTATACTTCCAAGGAAATGACTATCAAACTGTGGAATATTTGCATCAGTTGGAAAATCATAGATATGTGGATTCCATTGAATCTTGGTTTCAAGTAGTCATCAAGCCATCTTATTTCCTCAACAATCAGAAAATATTGGTACCATATCAATTAAAGAAACCGGTTTCTCATGCTTTCGTATGCCCTGAAGTTTATTCTTTAAAACTAAGTGTCAGTATCATCAACATTTTTTTATGAACATGGCTTCATTGGAAGTACTCATATAGAATCCCATGTAGAATATTTAGTGGGTAAGTTCTTCCACTTGATGAGATACTCTAAAATTGATCGATTTCGTAGCTGTCGAGTTCTTGTTTCCGTGACCGCTTCAGGTTCCGATATGATTTTTCCTTCCTCATCAATTTATGGCAATATTGTTTGAACTGGAATATTTTCACCTATAACCTTCTTTAACATGAAACATGGAAAACTGGATGCACTCGCAAAGAAGCAAGAAGTAATTGTATATTTTAGTCTTTTTAACATGTAGGACATAGTACTTGGAAATAATTTATTATCCTTCTTAGCTTTCTTGAGGGACATTTGTTTGTATGGTTTTAGCCTAAAATTACCCAATTTCCTACATATAAGAAAGCTTCTCTCTATTACGTCTTGATCTGCACAGACTTGTTTCATTTGATTTTGTGCCAAATTCGGGTTGGCATCTTAATATTTGGAGAGAACTTCTTTGATGCTTGATGTGATCTTCCTTGATTAGACAACAAATTTCCCTTAAGATGATGTGATGGATGTGGATGAGCTATCCATAAAGTGCCATAAATGGGGTCTTCTTAGTTATGGAAGGAAGTGTTATACCACCATTCAGCGAGAGGTAACCACTTGACCCATTGTGTTTGTTTATCAGATACAAAACAACAAAGATATCGTTCCAAACATTTATTTACTATCTCAATTTGACCAACAGATTGAGGATGATAATATGAGCTATGAGCTGATTTATTACCCAAACAAGAAAATAACTCCGTCCAAAAATTTCTAGTAAAAATGGGATCTCTGTTGCTCACAATAACCCTTGGGCTTCCATGTAGCTTTTGAATTTTGTCCATAAATGTAGTAGCAAATGTACTTTCTTTAAATGGATGAGAAAATGCATAAAAGTGTGCATACTTGGTAAGTCTATCAACTACCACCATGATGAAACTCTTTCCTTCAGACTTAGGTAAACCTATGATAAAATCCATCTAAATCTCCTCCCAACATTGACTTGGAATGGATAAAGGTTGTAGAAGTCTCGGGGTCTTAATTTTCTCAAATTTGTTCTGCTGGAAAACCAAACATTCTGCCACAAAATTTTGAATATCAGATTTAAGGCCATCCCAAACAAATTATTTCTTCACCCTGTGGTAAGTTTTTAAAAATCCTAACTGTACTCCTAAAGGAGAAGTGTGCAATTCCAGAAGACTCTTTTGTTTTAGTTGGGAATTCTTACAAATATATAAGCGATCTTTGTACCATAAGGAATCATTTTTCCAACTAAATGTATCACATTTACTAGGATCTTGCTACAAATTTTGAATGAATGTACATACATATTTGTCCTTATTCCATTCATCTCTTGCTTCAGTTATCCAATTTGGTTGGATAATAGAAATGGCACAAAGCAATGCTTCCACCTCTTCATTCTTTCTTGAGAGTGCATTTGCAACAACAATAAGATTTCCTTTTTTGTAGATTATTTCAAAGTCATAACCCAACATCTTTGTGACCCATTTTTGCTGCTCTTCTAAAGATATTATTTGTTCCAAAAAGTGTTTTAGACTATCATGATCATTTTTTACCTTGAAGTTTCTTCCCATTAGGTAAGTTCGCCCTTTCTTTAGTGCATTTAGTATTGCTAACATTTCCTTCTCATAAATAGGTTTATGTAAATACTTTCCTTTGATTGGACTATTTTCAAAAGCAATGGGTCTTCCTTCCTACATTAAAATAGCACCAATTCCATTTCCTGAGGCATCATATTCCATAATAAAGGTTTTTTTGAAGTCTCGCATAGCTAAGACCAGTGTTAGGCACATTGACTCTTTAAGATGTTCAAAGGCCTTAGTTGATTTAGGAGTCCATGAAAATGCATCTTTCTTCAATACTGTTGTTAGAGGTGCTGTTATTCTCCCATAATTCTTAACAAACTTGTGATAATACCCTGTTAACCTGAGAAATCCTCACAACTGCTTTATGGTTGTGGGGACTTTCCATTCCTTAATGGCTTTAATTTTGTTAGGGTCTGTTAGCCACCTATAAAATTTGTTATAGCAAAAGGTGGCTAAGACTTTTTGAGCCTTCAAGGAACAATTTTTATTGCTAAATATTGTTGGCTCTTGAAGACTCTTGAAGTCCTCATACCTCTGTTCAAAATATTCATTGTTGTTGCCTTTTATACTTAGAAAATTTTGCTGATTCCAAGAGAAAGACTACTGAAAAGCTATCATTTTCCCCCCTCTCCCACTCAAAACTAACCTTCATTTTCTCCCATTTTTTCTCCATAAAACTCTTCTATTTTCATGATTCCTCTTTTTCCATTCATGAAAATCACCTTTACATAGTTTAAACTCTTTTTTTAAACTATACCGAAACCCCCAAATCCATTGAAAAACTTGAAAATTTTCATGAAAAATACATATTTTTGCATAAAGGCTTAAGCCCCCTTGGGCTAAGTCCTAACCACTTCCCCTCCATGTGCCTTGGCATTAGAACCAAGCACTAACCCTTCTCAGCGCTTATCACATCGCAAAAATCCAACTGCGCAAGTTTTTTCCATGTTTCAAAAGTTTCGATGCGATTAGCCCGTGCTTATAAGCCCCAGGCCCATCATATTCCATAAACCCATGGACCTGCAAATGGGTGCCTTTTCATATATATATTTTTCTGCCCCGGTCCACCAAAACCTTTATTTTATTTAAATTTTTGGGGTTTTTGAATAATATAAGGGTTTTCCGCCAGTTCTTTCTAAAAACTAATCCCCGTCGTTGATCGTAAGCCGATCAAACGGCCAGTGCTCAATCGCATCCGAGTTTTTCATCGCATGCCTTTGTTTGCTCCCTCTGATCGGCCATTCCCCCAATTCATTCTCCATTGTTGATCTAATCTTTAGATCGACGATCTGAGCTACATCACATCACGCAGTTTCAATCGCATGCATTTGTTTCTTCCCTCGATCGCCCATCCCTCTGATTCATTCCTCGTCGTTGATCTGATCCTTAGATCGATGGCCAGCACTAAATCACATCACATTTTTACATCAGCACCAATTGAGTGTTGCCTCCAATTTTAATCCTCTGATTGAATCTGGATCATCCACGTGTCCAGATCGGATGGTCCAAAATCACTCTGACTCGTTCATTTCCCCAGTCTTCTTTAACCTCCTCTAAATAAATCTCCACCATCGAATGATTGCCATCCAACGACCACTCTCCTCCCCGAAGCCTCCAAAGCAGTTAAACCTAAAAACATAGGATTTTATAATATTTAGTGTATTTTTCAGGGATTAATCGTTTTTCCATTTGTTCGAAAGAAATGTTGAAGGCCGGGAAAGACGTTTCTCGTGCCTTTGATTTATCAATGGATACCATTCACAAAGGTTGGATTCAACGTTTTATCAATGCTTCATGGGCATTGATGCCTTTAAAGCCCAACATGGCACTGCACATCGACAAGACATTGTTTTATTAAAAACACAGTTAATAGAGTATCAGTGTTGAAGAACAGAGCGCAACATAGCAGAAGATTGAAGACATATTTGGGGAATTACGGCTAAGAATGATAATCAAAAGCCGAATTCCCTGAATTAAAACACAGTCAAAAGAAAATCATAAGTTTTTAACAAATATAAAGGCCTCTGACACCTCAATTGAGGCAAATTTATTCCTCATCTACCATAACTGCCACCTGTTCCTCAAAGCATTCAAAACAGAGGCCAAATTTATTGATCAAATGAAGACATTCACCTCAGCGCAGCCAAAGAGTTACTTTTGCAAGGAATTTAAATGCTAAAAATATCTGCAGAGTTACTCCAAACATAACACAGAGCCTTAAAGTCAATAAGAGCTCCCACCGAGCTTAATTCATAAATGTAAAACAGTTAATACAGACAAAATGTTTGTAAACTTCTCCATCAAGCCCCTCAAAGGCCGAGAAGTATTGAATCTGTATTAATTGTCTTGGGAGATCTTTTATCAGATCTCACCTCCTCATTCTTCTATAAATACTTCTGTAGAAGATGAGAAACTGTTGGTTGCAGAACTTTGAAATACATTTGAGCTTAAAATTCTGATTGTAAATAGTGTTCACTAGCCCTTGGAGCTCTATTTTTGCTAGATTAGTTAGGCTGGATAGTGAAGATGATTGTTGAAATGAAACATTGGACTTGAAGACTGTAACTGGTTTGACATCAATAACAAGCTGTTTCTTGGGATCCTGGTATATATCATTGGTGAAGTTCCCCTTTATTTGTTATTGTTTTCCTTCTATGTATGTCATATTGTTCACTATTCTCTGATAAAGAACATAATTTATAGAGTTAGGACCTACTGTATATCAGTAACCTTCTCTGACTGAAAAGCTTTATCTCAATGTTTTCCTTCTTTTTTTTTATTTAAGAATTATTTAATATAGTTTAAGCAGTTAGGAATGTTGGAGTTCCCTCGTCCTACTTTTTGCTTTAAGCATTGTTCTTGAAAGCTATTTTCCTTATTTGCTTATTAAAGTTAGACTAGTAAAGCCATGGTTTGCCCTGTTTCTAGCTTCTATTCTCCAAAAGCAGATTCTGAAAGTTTCCGTTGGTGTTGACTGAAATCAGACTAGGTTTAAAAGTACTTTATCTGATCTTAAGTTACACTTTGTCTTATCTTATATGTTTTCACACTTTCTGAAGGAAATTATGTGGATTACTGGATTGTTTGTCAATTAAGTTTCTTTAATACAACTTGCCCAAGAGGTCAATGGTTAGCCCTGTCCTTGGTTGGTTTTAAACAGTTACTTAAAAGGATTTTCTTGTTTGGATTGAATATAAATCCTTTGTGAAATTATTATCAGTTTCCACCCCTCCACCCCTCCAACACTTTGCTGTTTCCATTCCATCATTTTAATCTCAATAATCTTGTGATATAGATGACTTGCCCCTTTGATCACTCTTGATGTTGTTTCTCAATTAAAGCCCTGTTATAATTCCATAGCCCAATGGACTAAAAACCAACATTATATCTATATTTTTAGCCATGACTGTTCTATTCACATGCAACTTCTCACCTTTGAAACTTTTTGCAATTAGAACTTTCTCCTCAAACTAATAATCATGCTCAATCATCCAAAAACAAACAAAACCCTTGGCCTTCACAACTAGCCTAATATCATTACCCCAAACTTCAAATACAAATCCATCTTTGCACTCATTGGAGAGATCCCTCTCCGGATTGAGGAGGGCTAGATCCTAGAATCCCAAAATTGGTTGAAACGATGTTTCTCCTTGAGATCAGACTTTTCCAATCTTCCTGATTACAGGGAGCTCATAGGGTCTACTTTAACACCCTCATGAGATACAATATGACCCAGATATTCCACCTCTTGTACTTCAAACAAATATTTGGATGTTTTTGCATATAATTGTTGCTCCTGCAATAGTTTGAGCACCCCGTCAACATGATCCTTCCAAGACCTCTTGTAGATTAGTATATCATTAAAAAATACTAGCACAAATTTTCTAAGGAAGCGTTTGAAAATGGAATTCATCAACCCTTGAAATGTAGAAGGTACATTGGTAAGGCCAAAAGGCATGACCAAAAATTCATAGTGACCCTCATGAGTTCAAAATGTTGTTTTTGGAATATCTTTAGTCTTCATTCTAATTTGATGATATCCTGAATGAAGATCCAACTTGGGGAAATAAATTGGAAAATGTAATTCATCCAATAATTCATCAATCACAGGAATGGGAAATTTATCTTTAATGGTGAGCTTATTGAGCTCCCTATAATCTGGACACATTCACCATGATCCATCCTTCTTGTGTATTAATACTACAGGAGTAGAGAAAGAACTTTGACTAGGTTGAATTATACCTGCCTCTAACATTTCTACAATCATACATTCAATTTATCTCTTTTGGATGTAAGGATATCTATAAGGCTTGATGTTTGGAGGAACACTTCCTGGAATCAAATTAATAGCATGATCGTGATCACAAATAGGTGGGATTCCTTTGGGAGTTTCAAACACGTTGGAATGATTGTCCAAGACTTTTTTGGAGATCTGCAGAAATAGATGATTTTGATGTTGGAACTTCTATTAAGAATAATTGTGAAATTATGCCTCGTTGTTCTTTCTTTAGAAACTTTGTCATGACATTAGAGCTTATTATCCTTCCCGTCTTCCCCGCAATACCTCGTAATTCGACTTCCTTTCCTTCTGAAAAAAATTTCAAGAAAAGTTCTTGAAAATTAAAAGCTATCGTCCCAAAATATTGTAACCATTGTACTCCTAGTACAACATCAACACCTCCCATAGGAATGGAAAGCATTGGAATATTCAATACATATTCCCCCATGGTTAGCTTGATATTATGGCATTTTCTAGAGCAATTTATAGTTCCTCTATTTGCAACCTTCACTTGACATTCTGGTGCTGGGTATAGGAAACAATTTAATTCCTTGGCTACCTTACAATGAAAAAAATTATGGGTGCTACTTGAATCAATCAACGCTATTACCTTTTTCTTCTTGATATGTCCTTCTATATTGAGAGTTTGAGGAGTGGTAATTCCTGCCAATGCATTATACAATATGGTCAGATTCATTTCTTCCTCTTCTAGGGCTGGTTCCTGGTGTATATCCTCTTCTTGTTCATTTTCTTCTTCTTCTTCACAATCTATGTAAAATAATTTCTTCTCAACACACTTATGACCTTTAGTGTATTTTTTATCACAACTGTAGCAAAGCCCTTTTGCTCTTTTTTCTTCCAATTTTTGTGGTGTCAACCTTGTAGGTTTTGGAAATATAGGTGTAGCAACACTTCCTTCTTTATAGAATTTAGTGGTAGGCTTCCTTGTCGCCATAATTTTACATTCAACTTTTCTTGCCAACCTGAATGCCTTCTCCAATGAACCAGGTTCCAAAACATGAACTTCATGTTGGATGTTATCCTTTAAAGTGCCTATGAAGAGATCAATCATGTGTTCCTCTGGAATATCAATTACCCTTATATTCAATTTTTTGAAGTCCTCAATGTGATGCCCCACTAAACCCTTTTGTTTGAGATTTATCAATTGGCTAAAGAAGGTGTTTCTCTTTGTATCCTCATAATGTGATATCATTTCCTCCGTCAAAAATGACCAAGTGACAATTTTTTTACGGGAGAAAAGCCATCAATACCATACAAATGTATTTTGTTCTAAATGTAAAGTTGCAATGCGTACCTTTTGTGTGTTTGGCACGTTATGGAGATCAAAATATTGGTCCATATGTAGTATCCATGTTACAGGATCCTTTCCATAAAATTTCCTCATATCCATTTTTGGAATATGGTGGTTCTTCCCACCAACATTAGAGTTTATGAAATCATGATTAACATTTATTTTTTTCTGATCATGAGGATCTTCTACTATCTTTTCACCATTAAGAAACATTTCTTGTATCAACTTTGTCAAACCTTCCATGTCTGCTTTTAGATCATTCTTCATTTTTTCCATGTTCTCTTTCATGTCATCCATCTTAGCTTCCATGCCATCCATCTTAGCTTCCATGCCTTTCTTCAAACTGTCCATCTTCGCTTCCATGCCTTTCTTCAAAAATTCCATTTCATTTTTTGTTGCTCTTTGCAAGAGCAAAATTTGCTTCACTTGCTCTTGTAATTTTGATAGATCATGCTGCAATTCTTCATCTTCATGAGTCATCGTAGAGCCTTTTGAAGGCTTAATGGGTGTTGAATTATTTTTATGGGGCATATTTTACAACCCAATACTAATATATATTCTACAATATGCCCTTGGAATCAATTCAAATTGATTCTTCAATCAAGACTTATGTAATTCGGAAAAAAAAATACACGCATTTTTCTTGCTTTTGAGGAGCTCGATATTGAAATTGGATTATATCTATGATTACAACACTTAAATATTTGAATTTAGGCACCAACGTATCCCTCTAAATTCTCTTTTGAATTCCACAGTTCTGACCTGATTTTGATTCTCCAAGACAAAGTTGCATCCAATATCCCACAATGACCTAATTATGGACTAGTTCAGTAGAGCTAACTTGTACGACTTGCCATGTGTCACTGTTTTATCCTTTATCTCTGAAATTGATAGTCAAGAAACTATAGTCTGTGTGCTTATGACAACATTTTATGGCACTCCAATCCGATGCTCAGAGAGAGAGTTATGAATTTTTGCCTCGATCACCTCTTTGAGATGAAATTCGGGAGCCTGAAAAAGCACTACCTTCCACAGATCATATCTCCGAAAATATTGTGAACCAAGCTCTGAAATTTTTGACGAGTTTCCTCAAGATTTAAACTTTGCACCCTAATAATTTTAGCTTCTGAACCTTGGTAGACAAAAATTGTTAGGTCCCTATATTACTAGTATAGTCCCTTATTGTTGTTATTGTAACCCCCTTATTGTTATTATTGTACCCTTGTAACTCCCATTTTATTATTATTTTTCCCTTAAATTATTATTGTTAGGTCAGCTAGGATTACATTGTGGCCCACTAGGATTACATTATGGCCCCATGGACTCCTATATATAGAAAGGAGGTTTTGTAAATTGGATCATCCAAGATTTGTTCATTTATGTAATGTATTGGAGGTTTCCCCCTCGAAGTGGCTTATTTCTAAGGCGTTGATATCTCTTTTGTTCTATTTTTGGAGCTGGTTACACAACATTTGGTATCAGAGATTTGGATTCTAGGGTTTTGTTGCTCCAAACAGGTCATCGTGGAATTTTCGATATAACATTTTTTCTACGAAGTTTCAGAAGCGAAAATTTTTAGGGTGCGAAGAAAAAATCCTGATGAAGATTTTCTAAAAATTTCAGAGCTTGGTTCGTAATATTTTTGGAGATATGATCTGTGGAAGTAAGGTCTTGTTTCAGGCTCCTAAACAGGTCATTGTGGCATTTTTGCTATAATTTTTTTTCTACGAAGGTTCAGAATATGAAATTCATATGGTGTGAAGCTAAAATCCTGAGGAAATCCATCAAAAAATTTTAGAGGTTGGTTCGCAATATTGTTATAGATATTATCTGTGGAAGGTAGTTCTTTTTCAGGCTCCTGAATTGCATCTCAAAGAGGTGATCGTGGGAAAAGTTCAATAACTCTCTCTCTGGGCATCAGATTGGAGTACCATAAAAATTAGTCACAAGTATACAGACTGTAGTTTCTCTGCTATCAATTTTAGAGACAAATGATGAAACAGTGATACATGACAAGTCGTACAAGTTCGCTCTATTGAACCAGTCCATAATTAGGTCATTGTGGGAGAATGGACACAACTTTGTCTTGGAGAATCCAAATCAGGTCAGCCCTATGGCATTCAAAATATAATGCAGATGGCTATATCAGTACTAAAATTTAGATATTGAAGTCTTGCAATCACAGAGTTAATCCAATTTCAATATCGAGCTCTTCAAAAGCAAGAAAAAGGTGTGTATTGTTTTTCCAAATTGCAAAAATATTGTTTGAAGAATCAATTTTAATTGATTCCATGGGCATATTGTAGAATAGATATCAGTATTGGGTTTTAAAATATGCCCCATAAAAATAATTAAACACCCATTAAGCCTTCAGAAGGCTCTACTACGACTCATGAAGATGAATAATTGCAACATGATCTATCAAAATTACAAGAGCAAGTGCAAAAAATTTCACTCTCGCAAAGAGCAAAAAAAAATGAAATGGAAGTTTTGAAGAAAGGTGTGGAAGCAAAGATGGATGGCATGGAAGCTGGCATGGAAGCTAAGATGGAAAACATGAAGAATGATCTAAAAACATACATCGAAGGTTTGACAAAATTGATACAAGAAATGTTTCCTAATGGTGAAAAGATAGTAGAAGAACCTCATGATGAGAACAAAATAAATGTTAATCATGATTTCATAAACTCTAATGTTGGCGGGAAGACCCACCATATTCCAAAAATGGATATGAGGAATTTTTTTGGAAAGGATCCTGTAACATGGATACTACAGATGGAGCAATATTTTGATCTCCATAATGTGCAAAACACACAAAAGGTACGCATTGCAACTTTACATTTATAACAAAATACCTTTGTATGGTATCGATGGCTTTGTTCCCGTAAAAAAATTGTCACTTGGTCAATTTTTACGGAGTAAATGATAGCACATTATGAGGATATGAAGAGCAACACCTTCTTTATCCAATTGATAAATCTCAAACAAAAGGGTTTAGTGGGGTAGCACATTGAGGACTTCCAAAAATTGAATATAAGGGTAACTGATATTCCAGAGGAACACAGGATCGATCTCTTCATAGGCACTTTAAAGGATAACATCCAACATGAATTTTGTTTTTTGGAACCGGATTCATTGGAGAAGGCATTCAGGTTGGCAAGAAAATTTGAATGTAAAATAATGGCGACAAGGAAGCTTACCACTCAATTCTATAAAGAAGGAAGTGTTGCTACACCTAGATTTCCACAACCTACAAGGTTGACACCACAACAATTGGAAGAAAAAAGAGCAAAAGGGCTTTGCTACAGTTGTGATAGCAAATACACTAAAGGTCATAGGTGTGCTGAGAAGAAATTATTTTACATAGATTGTGAAGAGAAAGAAGAAAATGAACAAGAAGAGGATATACACCAGGAACCAACCCTAGAAGAGGAAGAAATGAATCCGACCATATCGTGTAATGCACTGGCAGGAATTACCACTCCTCAAACTCTCAAGATAGAAGGACAAATCAAGAAGAAAAAGGTAATAGTGTTGATTGATTCGGGTAGCACCCATAATTTTATTCATTGTAAGGTAGCCAAGGAATTAAATTGTTTCCTATACCCAGCACCAGAATGTCAAGTGATGGTTGCAAATGGAGGAACTATAAATTGCTCTGGAAAATGCCATAATATCAAGCTAACCATGGGGAAATATGTGTTGACTAGTCCAATGCTTTCCATTCCTATGGGAGGTGCTGATGTTGTACTAGGATTACAATGGTTACAATCTTTGGGGACGGTAGCTTTTAATTTTCAAGAACTTTTCTTGAAATTTTTTTCAGAAGGAAAGGAAGTCGAATTACGGAGTATTGAAGGGAAGCCGGGAAGGATAATAAGCTCTAATGTCATGACAAAGCTTCTAAAGAAAGAACAACGAGGCGTAATTGCACAATTATGCTCACTAGAAGTTTCGACATCAAAATCATCTATTTCTGCAGATCTCCAACAAGTCTTGGACAATCATTCCATGGTGTTTGAAACTCCCAAAGGACTCCCACCTATTCGTGATCATGATCATCCTATTCATTTGATTCCAGGAAGTGTTCCTCCAAACATCAGGCCTTATAGATATCCTTACTTCCAAAAGAGCGAAATTGAACGTATGATTGCAGAAATGTTAGAGGCGAGTATAATTCAACCTAGTCAAAGTTCTTTCTCTGCTCCTGTAGTATTGTTACACAAGAAGGATGGATCATGGAGAATGTGTCCGGATTATAGGGAGTTCAATAAGCTCACCATTAAAGAAAAATTTCCCATTCCTGTGATTTATGAATTATTGGATGAATTACATGGAGCAATTTATTTTACCAAGTTGGATCTTAGATCAAGATATCATCAAATTAGAATGACTACTGAAGATATTCCAAAAACAACATTTCTAACTCATGAGGGTCATTATGAATTTTTGGTCATGCCTTTTGGCCTTACCAATGCACCTTCTACATTTCAAGGGTTGATGAATTCCATTTTCAAACCCTTCCTTAGAAAATTTGTGCTAATATTTTTTGATGATACACTAATCTACAACAGGTCTTGGAAGGATCATGTTCAACATGTTGACAGGGGGCTCAAACTATTGCAGGAGAAACAATTATATGCAAAAACATCCAAATGTTTCTTTGGAGTACAAGAGGTGGAATATCTGGGTCATATTGTATCTCACGAGGGTGTTAAAGTAGACCCTAAAAAAATTAAAGACATTAAGGAATGGAAAGTCCCCACAACCATAAAGCAGTTGCGAGGATTTCTCGGGTTAACAGGGTATTATCGCAAGTTTGTTAAGAATTATGGGAGAATAGCAGCACCTCTAACAACATTATTGAAGAAAGATGCATTTTCATGGACTCCTGAAGCAACTAAGGCCTTTGAACATCTTAAAGAGGCAATGTACCTAGCACCGGTCTTAGCTACGCCAGACTTCACAAAAACCTTTATTGTGGAATGTGATGCCTCAGGAAATGGAATTGGTGCAGTTTTAATGCAGGAAGGAAGACCCATTGCTTTTGAAAGTCGTCCAATCAAAGGAAAGGATTTACAAGAACCTATTTATGAGAAGGAAATGTTAGCAATACTGTATGCACTAAAGAAATGGCGAACTTACCTAATAGGAAGACACTTCAAGGTAAAAATTGATCATGATATTCTTAAACACTTTTGGAACAAAGACTATCTTTAGAAGAGCAGAAAAAATGGGTCACAAAGATGTTGCGTTATGAATTTGAAATAATCTACAAAAAAGGGAAGCTTAATGTTGTTGCAAATGCACTCTCAAGAAAGAATGAAGAGGTGGAAGAATTTATTTGTGCCATTTCTATTATCCAACCAGAATGGATAACCGAAGAAAGAGATGAATGGAAAAAGGACAAATAAGTATGGACACTCATTCAAAAGTTGCAGTAAGATCCTAGTACATCTGATACATTTAGTTGGAAAAATGATTCTGTATGGTACAAAGATCACTTATATCTTCGTAAGAGTTCCCAACTAAAACAAAATATTCTTTTGGAATTGCACACTTCTCCATTAGGAGGTCACTCAGGATTTTTTAAAACTTACCACAGGGTGAAGAAAGAATTTTTTTGGGATGGCCTTAACTCTGATATTCAAAATTTTGTCGCGGAATGTTTGGTTTGCCAGCAAAATAAAGTTGAGACAATTAAGACCCCGTGTCTTCTATAACTGTTATCCATTCCAAGTCAACGTTGGAAGGAGATTTCAATGGATTTTATCACAGGTTTACCCAAGTCCGAAGGAAAGAGTGTCATCATGGTGGTAGTTGATAGACTTACCAAGTATGCACACTTTTGTGCATTATCTCATCCATTTAAAGAAAGTATACTGCCACTACATTTATGGATATAATTCAAAAGCTACATGGAAGCCCAAGGGTTATTGTGAGAGATAGAGATCCCATTTTTACTAGAAATTTTTGGACGGAGTTATTTTCTTGTTTGGGTACTCAATTAGCACATAGATCATCTTATCATCCTTAATCTGATGGTCAAACCGAGATAGTAAATAAATGTTGGGAAGGATATCTTCGTTTTTTTGTATCTGATAAACAAACACAATGGGTCAAGTGGTTACGTCTCGCTGAATAGTGGTATAACATTTCCTTCGATACTGTAGCAAAAATGACCCCATTTATGGCACTTTATGGATATCATCCACCATCCATCACATCATCTTTGAGGGAAAATTCTAAGGTTCAAGCAGTGGAATATCACATTGAGCATTAGCAAGAAGTTCTCCAACTCTTAAAGGATAACCCGAATTTGGCACAAAATCGAATGAAACAATATGCAGATCAAAATCGCAGCAAGAGAATTTTTGATGTAGGGTACTAGGTATTTTTACGGCTACAACCATATAAACAAATGTCTCTCAAGCAAGCTAAGAAGGATAATAATTTATCGCCAATGTACTATGGTCCTTACAAGGTGTTGCAAAAGATTGGTACTATGGCATACAAATTGGAGCTTCATGCTTCTTCACGAGTGCATCCAATTTTCCATGTTTCATGCTTAAAGAAGGTTATAGGTGAAAATATTCCAGTTCAAACAATATTTCCAGAACCTGATGAGGAAGGAAAAATCATATTGGAACCTGAAGCAGTCACAGAAACAAGAACTCGACAACTACGGAATCGATCAATTTCAGAGTATCTCATCAAGTGGAAGAACTTACCCACTGAAGATTCTACATGCGAGGATGAGAATTTTATACAGAAGCACCCAGAGCTACTCAAGCATTGAGCGCAACACTTTTTTGAAGGAGAGGGGCAGGTTAGGTCCCTATATGACTAGTATAGTCCCTTATTGTTGTTAGTGTAACCCCCTTATTGTTATTATTGTACCCTTGTAACCCCCATTTTATTATTATTGTGCCCTTAAATTATTATTTTTAGGTCGGCTACGATTACATTGTGGCCCACTAGGATTACATTATGGCCCCATGGACTCCTATATATAGAAAGGAGGTTTTGTAAATTGGATCATCCAAGATTTGTTCATTTATGTAATGTATTGGAGGTTGCCCCCTCGAAGTGGCTTATTTCTAAGGCGTTGATATCTCTTTTGTTCTATTTTTGGAGCTTGTTACACAACAAATATTTATAGCACAAATTCCACGATGACCTATTTAGAGTAGAAAAACCCTAGAATCCAAAGCTCTCATACCAAATTTTGTGTAACTAGCTCCAAAAATAGAAGAAAAGAGATATCAACGCCTTAGAAATAAGCCACCTCAAGGGGGAAACCTCCAATACATTACATAAATGAAAAATTCTTGGATGATACAATTTACAAAACCTCCTTTCTATATATAGGAGTCCATGGGGCCATAATGTAATCCTAGTGAGCCACAATGTAATCCTAGCCGACCTAACAATAATAATTTAAGGGTACAATAATAACAAAATGGAGGTTACAAGGGTACAATAATAACAATAAGGGACCATACTAGTAATATAGGAACCTAACAGTTAAGATATAGTTAAGGTTAAGTTTAAGGTTATAGTTAGGTCAAGGTTAAGGTTAAGGATAAGTTAAGGTTAAGGGTAAGATAAGGTT
The DNA here is from genome assembly GCA_034641835.2 of Pinus albicaulis. NCBI lineage: Eukaryota > Viridiplantae > Streptophyta > Pinopsida > Pinales > Pinaceae > Pinus > Pinus albicaulis. The sequence goes on from JAXQQM020085724.1 coordinate 152,607, forward strand.
AAGGTTAATATTAAGGTAAAGGTTAATGTTAAGGTCAAGGTCAAGGTTAAGGTTAGGTAAAGGTTAAGGTTAGCGTTAGGTTATAGTTAAGGTCAAGGTTAAGGTTAGTTTAAGGTGAAGGTTAAGGGTAAGGTCAAGGTTAAGGTCAAGGTCAAGGTTAAGGTTATGGGTTTAGTCAGGTTACGGTTAATGTTAACGTTAAGGGTTTGTTCAATGTTAGGGTTAGTTTATAGTTAAGGTTAAAGTTAAGTAAATATTAAGGTTAAGGTTAAGGTTACGTTCTTAACCTTAACCTTCACTATAACCTAACCTTAAACCTAACCTTAACTATAAACTAACCCTAACCTTGACCAAACCCTTAACATTAACCTTAACCTTAACTAAACAGTTAACGTTAACCTTAACCTAACCTTAACGTAATCTTAACCTTAAACTAATATTAACCGTAACTTAACCTTAACCTCAACCTTAACTTTACCAAACCCTTAATCTTAACCTTAACCTTAACCTAACCTTAACCATACCCTTAACCTAATATTAACCTTAATCTTGACCTTAACCTTAGCCTTACACTTAACCTTAAACTTAACCTTAACCTTAACCTTAATTATAACCTAACCCTAACCTTAACCAAACCCTTAACATTAACCTTAACCTTAACCATAATCTTAACCTTAACTTTCCCATAACCATAACCTTAACCTTAACCTTGACCTTACTGTTACACAGCATTTTTTCACTGTCCCTACAATCCCCATCTCGCCCATTGGAGGGTCATTTCTCTGATCAATAAGCAGTGTCATGCCTTTAAAATACCATAATTACATCCCTTTCCATGAACAAAACATTCCTTTTGTTGACCATTTCTTGAGTTGACCACTAAAAACACTTGTTTTTGCCTTGGCATGGGTAGCCAGTTACACTCCCACGCCGAGCTGTAAAATTAACACTGAACCAGAGCCAGTTGTCACTCTGTCCCAATCAAGCACCCATGCCAAGTTTTTTATGGAATGTTTTTAAAAAATAGAGGTGGAGATTCTATTCCAACCACCTCGAGGATGATTCATTGCGAGTGGTTGAACTCAAACAACCACTGACTCCCTCCTTTAGTTAGTAGTTTCCACCTCCCTTGGAACTCTCCTAAAGGATAGGACTCTCTCCCACCGTTGTAGGGATCCCAACCTCCTCCTCTCCTATATAAATATAACCATCTTCCATTGATGTGCTAGTTGAATAGATAGCTGAAAAAGTTATCATAGAGAAGAAGCAATCATAGCTCCAAGAGAATAGTGCAGAGTGTGATTGTTTGTATGTGTTGAGAACATAGTGAGATATTGGACCTTTTTTCATGAGGGGGTGGAAAACATGCTTGGATACAAACCTGCCAAAGGAGAGCCTCAACATCAAGGCTTGGTTGTAAACTCCCCTTGTCTTTATCATAATAAAATGCATCTGATGTTTATCTCCCACTCTTGTTAACATTTATAATGAGATTTCTAGCATTCCTTGATCAGTTATATAGGTTGTAATTTTTTTATGTTTTTCATGGTTTTATGCTTATCGTGTTTTATTGACTATCTGTACAAGTAATTTAACATTAGCAGCAGTGTGTATCGAGCTTAAGAAGAGCGACAAATCAAGAATCTTCGACAGAAGATGATAAAATAGCATCAGAACAAGGTAGGACATATTCCTTGCTCTGGATTTCATTTACAGTCTAGGAAGGTAGATGTTAGTATGTTCCTGTAGTTGCTAGACCCACCCTAGGACTAGAGGGATTGCCTATGTCCGCAGAGGGGATTTACCTAGACAACAAATTGGCGACTCCACTGGGGAGTTTTCTTTGAGTTTGTCATACTTTGAGGTCTTAGTCATTCGACGGATTTAGTCAAACGACCATTCCCCTGTTTGTTCCTATGTTTTCATCAATTGCGATATTTTAGTTTTTGCTTGAAGTGGTGAGTCTGGTCTTGGTTGGGAGAAATTCTTTGTATTTTCCTGTTCAGGCATTGGCACTTTCATTTTTCTGATAGTAGTGCCAATTGGCACTAGTTGTGAGTTAACAACCCATGCCAATTGGCCATTGGTGCTATTTTTCAGTAAGCAGGTTGTGCCAGTTGGTTCTAGTTTCACCCACAAAAGTCGTGCAAATTTCAAGGTGTGTGAAAAATTGAGGTTTTTCCCTAATTCATCCACCAGTGTGTCTTTCCCTTTCAGTCTTTTTCTCTGTATGATTTAATCATTCTACCCTCTACTTTTTCACTTATGAGCATAGATTACATTCCTCATTGTTCAACTGAAAAGTCTTCTTTCTATGATTTCTTGATGTAAAAGGGAATGAATGCCTTGTTTTGAGCCCACACTTTGGAAGTCCTCTTTTTCTTGAACTCGTATGTCTTGTATCTTTTTGAGGAATTTTGTTACAGTGTGTTCAAAAAAACGATTGAATTCTTAGTGTTTGTTTGCATCCCTTTTGCATTCATCCTTCCATTAAGGAAATTTACGTTCATTTAGTTTTCATCTCATTGTTTGATTTTTGTTAAAATGCATTAGATCACATTGCATTGAAAAGTATTTTTTGAGATCCATCATTGAACTTCGATTACATTGTTTAATGATTGAAAGCTAAAAATCGCATTGAGTGCATTATCTTTCATTAAAATCATGCATTAAGTAGATTCTCATTTCATCAAAAAATTCGTTGAGTGCATTCTTATTCTTTGAAAAGAAAAAGGAAATTGTGCATAGATTAGAATTGCATAGTTTTCAAAACAGTGGATTTTGCATTGATTACATTGCATAATTTGCATCGTTCAATGTTTTAGATTACTTTTGGATAGTGAAAGTCATCTAGTTAGGAAAAATTTCTGTTTGTAGTATTACTGTTTTTTGCATCATTGTTTGAGACTCTTCCCTTAACTAGATAACATTCACTGAATTGAAATATTTCTTTCCTCATATAGCTGCATATAGGAGATTGTTAGATGACATGCGATAGGGCCTTGAAACCAAGACATAATTCAAGATCAACTTTAAAATTTATTCAATCAACCTAAGGAAGCATTGAAACTTAACACTCACATTTAGAGGTCTAGGCTAGAGACGTGTTTCAGAGTCTTAAAACCTAGTGGTTTTTGTTCACCATCTGGCTTTAGAAAGCACTAGTATGGACTTATGCTCCCCGTACCATCGATTATATAAAGGGAGATCCCTATAGGTTGCAATCCTTTATCAATAGGAAGACAATTATACCACCCTGTAACCATGATACATAGAACACAGCATTCGAGGAGACTACTTGCATGTGCGGAAAGTCCTTGGTCATTTCTCTTTCATTTTATCACGAAGGTGTATATGGCAATTCACAGAAACTTGGTATTCCCTCTTTCTTAGATTACTAGAGTATTCATTTCGATCTTTTCGTTACTCTTTAAAAAGAGAAGAGATCATTGAGCGCTTGGCCTTTCACAGTCGCTTCAACCTGAAAGTGATAGAGTCACCGTTTGCTTCCTTCTCAACTCTTAAAATATGAAACGACAGAGTTTTGTTTCAATTGCATAAAAAAAAAATTAACTGCCCACGAAATATTCCTGGTTAAAGTTATCTTCCTTAGTGTGCTATTTTAAGGTTGTTTATGTTGGGAAAAATACTGAGAGGGGGGTGGGTGAATCAGTATTTAGAGATGACTGAAAAATTTTTACTTTTTCTTTCTCTTAAAACCATACGCTATTTTACTAAACCCAACTCGCGTATACACGCGAATATCCTTAAGAAAACTTGTGTATGTCCAGAGATCTTTGTTGTGTAACCAGCTCCAAAAAGAGAAGAAAAGAGATATTAATGCCTTAGAAATAAGCCACTTCGAGGGGGCAACCTCCAATACATTACATAAATGAACAATTCTTGGATGATACAAATGAACAAAACCTCCTTCTATATATAGGAGTCCATGGGGCCACAATATAATCCTAGTGGGGCCACAATGTAATCCTAGCCGACCTAACAATAGTAATGTAAGGGCACAATAATAACAATATGGGGGTTACAGGGGTACAATAATAACAATAAGGGGGGCTACACTAACATAATAAGGGGCTACACTATTAATATAGGGACTTAACATGCCTCTCTCCTTCAAACAAGTGTTGTCCTCAACGCTTGATTATTTCTTGATGCTTCTGTATAAAATTCTCATCCTCCCATGTGAAATCTTCTACAAGAAAGTTCTTCCACTTGCTGAGATACTCTGAAATTGATCGTACTTGTCGAGTTCTTGTTTCTATGACTGCTTCATAACTTCTTTCGATGTGATGTTGATCTTCCTGTTGTTTCATTAGATTCCGCACCAAAGTTGGGTTATCCTTTGAGAGTTGGAGAACTTGTTGTTGATGCTCGATGTGATCTTCCACTAATTTATCATCCATATTTGCTATTATTTGATCGTTCAAACCATCCAACTTAGCCTCCATTTCTGCTTTTAAACCATCTATTTCATCTTCAATTTCTCTTCGTAAGATTGAAACTTGTTGCACTTGGTACCATAATTTTGATATCTCATACTGCAACTCTTCCTCCTCATGCGTCATAGTATAGATTTTTGAGGGATTGATGGGTATGGAATTATTTTTTGGAGGCATTATAGAACCCAATACTAATAAAAATTCTAAAATATGCACTTGGAATCACTTCAATTGTTTTTTCAAGCAAACATTATGCAATTTTAAAAACCAGATACACACCTTTCTCTTGATTTTGAGGGGCTAGATATTGAAATTAAATTATTTATATAATTGAAAATATTCAATATCTAAAATTAAGCCCTGTAGTAGCCCTCTAAAGCTTCTTTCAAATGCCACAGGTCTGATCTAATTTGGATTCTCCAAGACAAATTTGTGTCCAATCTCCCACAATGACCTAATTATGGACTGGTTCAGTAGAGCGAACTTGTACGACTTGCCACGTGTCACTGTTTCATCATCCTCTCTGAAATTGATAGCCAAGAAACTACAGTATGTGTAATTGCGACCAATTTTTATGGCACTCCAATCCGATTCCCAGAGAGAGATTTATTGAAATTTTCCCACGATCACCTCTTTGCGATGAAATTCAGGAGCTTGAAAAAGCACTACCTTCCACAGATCATATCTCCAAAAATATTGCGAACCAAGCTCTGAAATGTTTTGACGAATTTCCTCAGGATTTCAGCTTCGCACCATACGAATTTCAGATTCTGAACCTTCGTAGAAAAACATTTATAGCGAAAATTCCACGATGACCTGTTTAGGAGCTTGAAAAGAGACCTAACTTCCACATATGATATCTCCGAAAATGTTGCGAACCAAGTTCTGAAATTTTTAGACAATCTTCCTCAGGATTTCAGCTTCGCACCCTAAAAATTTCAGCTTCTGAAACTTCGTAGAAAAAAAGTTATAGCGAAAATGCCACGATGACCTGTTTGGAGCAGCAAAACCCTAGAATCCCAAGCTCCGATACCAAATGTTGTGTGTAAACTGTACTCTCCAAAATAGAAGAAAAGAGATATCAACGTCTTAGAAATAAGCCACTTTGAGGGGGCAACCTCCAATACATTACATGAATGAACAATTCTTGGATGATACAAATTACAAAACCTCCTTTCTATATATAGGAGTCCATGGGGCCACAATGTAATCCTAGCCGACCTAACAATAATAATTTAAGGGCACAATAATAACAATATGGGGGTTACAGGGGTACAACAATAACAATAAGTGGGGCTACACTAACATAATAAGGGACTACACTATTAATATAGGGACTTAACAATCTTATTATGCATTTAATTCTTTACTTAGATCATTGCATCATTCATTCATCATATGTTTAGTAAGAAGTAAGCATGTGCATTAATAAGAGAATATCCAATTCGGGAGAAAACCACCGCTGTTGCCGTCTTTGTCTTCAATATTTATTATAAAGAAAACTTCTTACAATTTTGTACTGGCACAAAATCATACCACCACACAGCCACCCATCTACAGAAGGCTGCAACCTTCTCTCATTCTCCAGCCACTACTGGAAGGGAGCTCCAACCCCCTGATCTCGTTTACCAGCCTCTCCTGGAAGGGAGCTACTACCCCCTGCTCTCGTTTACCAGCCTCTCTTGGAAGGGAGTTCAACCCCCTGCTCTCATTTACCAGCCTCTCCTAGAAGGGAGCTACCACCCCCTGCTCTCGTTTACCAGCCTCTCCTGGAAGGGAGCTACTACCCCCTTCTCTCGTTTACCAACTACCATTGGAAGGGAGCTACAACCCCCTCACTGAAGGCTTCTACCCTCAGCACCACTGCAGACCACGTTTCATCAATTTTCATACTGGATCCATTAGCTTCCACAAAACATACCTTGTAGGCCACTTTTCATCAGATTTTCAGACTGGACCCACTCCACACATTTAAGCTCAACATACATCCAACTGAAACTTATAACCCCATCAATTCATTCATTGAATCATCAACCAATCAACCAACAACTTGATATTTAATCAACATAATCAACAGTATAATCAACATTCAAACAACCCAGATCGATATGAATACATCATTTACATATAGCAGTAAAACAGCTAAACAGATCAGACATTTCATTCCACACACTTCAGCAAAACCCTAGATTCCATACGCTCTTTTACTTCACTGAACCTACGTATATACGCTATTTCGTTGAAATGAACATGCGTATAGAACTGTGACATTTTAGAACTATGCATCTCTTCAAAACAAATAACTCAGATCTCACCCTTTACTTTAGAAAAGATTCGCCAGATCACAGAACTAAACATTCCATAAACAAATCTAGAAAATACATAGTCATTTCAAATCTAGAGATCCCTCTTCATCATTTTCTTCATAGGTGCATTATTAATTCATATCAATCAATAAAATATTACCCATTCCATCCAGATATACTTCAGAGTGAAGTATTCATTAAACCCAGACCTATGCCCCCTCTTGCACTATGATCTTCTTCTCCTTATATAGATTTAGCCTTTGTCAATACCATTAGTTAAAACCACTCAACCGCTGATGGTATTCCTAAATATATAATCCAACGCTCAATACAGTGGGCCAATACCATGCTCATGTCCCCTGGTTTTATAAATTTAGAGCACAAATAGGCATACGCTACTTGGTACGTACTTTTATGCGTACATATGCTACTTTGCCTTTACAAACCTGCATATGCTTTGTGACATATCTTATTCATCATTACTCTGACACTTACTGGAATTCCTTTTTTTTCTACTTCTGAACTGATCTGTAGATACATAATTTTTACATCTTTAAAAAATAGGTTTCTATCAAAACACAAATCATCAAGTAGGTTTCCATCAAGGACAACTTCATCAAGTAGGTTGCCATCAAGGACAACACATTGCATCATATTTCCAACAGTTTCTGATGGCAACATTTATGGAGTTTACCAACCAAGGAATCCCCTACGAAGGGAATCCTGGTCCTTTTCCTTCTTTTGGGAATGTTGGTGCTTATTTTATGGTAACATTGTCCTTGCCTAGGTTAACTGTTGGGTTGCCTGTTTGGTTATTCTCCACCTTTGTGGTCTCAAGTGTTTCACCCACTAATGCAACCATCCCCTCCACCTGAACAACATCATATTGATTCTAAAGTGGACCTCTCCCCTTCTTCACCTCTTTCTTTGTCCTCCTCTTCTACTTCGTATGATGAAATTCTAGATTCTAGTAACCAGGTGGCTAAGAAGAAGAAGAAGAAGAAGAAGAAGAAGTCAGATAAAGGACAAGCTAGATCTGTGGATATTGTGCCTAATAAACCATCCATAGATAAACCATCCAACCTTCCACAGAAATTAAAATTCCCTTGCATGTTTTGCAAAGGTGACCACCTTCTTCGAGACTTCCCTAGCATTCCCAAGGTACTTGAAGTATGGTCAGATGGTCGTTCGTCATTGTCTTTGGCTTTTGGAAGTCATCTTGCTGACACATATTCGACTAGTGTTGATAAGACTTGTATGAAACATGGTAAGATTACCAATCCCTGTAGGTTGTGTGAAGGGCATCATCCCATTCACCTTTGTCTGTACATGGATGAAACCAAGAGAGTGTTGGAAAACCCTACTGTTTCTACACCCTACCTTTCGGCTGGTTACCATAAGCTTTCTTCGAGTACTCCGCTAGTTGATTCAACGATCAACAAAGATTCATATTTGGTCGATCCCGCTCCCCCAGAAATTCAAATTCAGTAATCCATTCCCAACCAACCATTGGATGTGGAATTGGTCGACTTGATCCTGCCTTTGGTTCATCAGGTCTTTTTTGTCGAGAGTGGATCTCATCCCTCTCACGTTCCTCTTGTTTCTCCATGTTCCTAGGACTTGGAGAAAGATAATCTCATCCATATAGTTGACGAAGATGCTCCTCTTGCTCCAGTAAAACCAGGGGAAGACCATCTCAGTTTGATGGTACCTCCTCCAAGTAGTTTGGACGCTTCCTTCAATTGGAGTCGATTTGCAGGATACCACCTTCCTTCTTATGTGCCTTTCGAGATCATGGTATAGGTCTTAGATATGATCGTACCTAGCATGATTATAGATGAGGGTGTGTCTGTTAGTGTTCTTTCTTCAACTACTTGGCAAGCTTTTGGTTATCCACTGCTTGTGCATGTTACACAAAATCTGTTGGATTTTAACAGAAGAACCAGTCAACTGTTAGGGATCCTTCCAAAGTTTCCTATTACTTTGGGAGGCAAAACCATCTATGTAGACGTGATGGTTGTTCCAGGCCCCTTTTATTTCAATTTACTCTTGGGTAATGACTATGCTTATGCCATGGGGTTGGTTGTCTCTTCCCTCTTTCGTGTGATCTGTTTTCCATACAAAGGTCGGATCGTGACCATTGATCAGCTTTCATTATTTGGTCCTCACGTGACATCTGGTCCACCAGCATCCCTTCCGGGTCTTTAACTACCAGTTGTATCTTCCCCACTATAGTTCAATTATGTGGCTACCTTCCCCGTTCTCAAATTCAGTGATTGTGTCGTTGTGCATCATGTGTTGGGGGCATTGGGTCCTGATTTTTGAGATGTTGTTCTCCCATCCGGCGCGGAACTCTTGGAAGACATGACTTCTTAATCTACATGATGAGAGGTCTTCAAAGAATAATTTGTTTTCCTATGTCAAGCTCTTTAAAAAATGAAACAAGGTTGTCAGAGCATGGTTTGTTTTCTTGTATCAAGCTCCTTAAAAAATGAAACAAGGTCCTTAGAGCAGAGTTCGTTTTTCTTGTGTCCAGCTCCTTAAAAAATGAAATAAGGTGTCATGAGGATAGTTATTTTAATGTGTCAAACTTGTTAAAACAATGAAACATGCTCCCATTCAATTCGAGTCTTTGATATGATCTCGTAAAATCCCAATCGACTCTTTCTCTTGATCTCGTAATTTGAACCTTCACTCCATCTTCCTTTCATATGGAATGAAGCTTCGGGGGAATGTACCTTGAATTGAGTCACCATGCTGGGGGCATGCAAATTTTTTTTCAAGCATGGTTTATCTTTGTTTCAAGCTTGTGTAAAAATAAGACCAACTTCAAGCAGAGTTTCTTGATTTCAAGCTTGTGTAAAAAAAAAACCATTCCCATTTTACCTCTTGTGATTTTCATTTTATCAGCCTATTCTAGATGAGCCTTAGTTTTCTCATTCCATCATCCCTATCTTCTTGGCCGATCATATGCCTTCACTTGGCTGTTTTACCCATTCCTGAGGAACCACTGCAATGAGTGGTCTTGTTAGCTAGCCTCTTGACCTTTACTTGTTCTGAGTAGTTCCACCATTACCAGAACTAGTTGCTACCCTTTATACCACTCATTCCTCCAGGAGAAGTCAATTTTCAGCTATTTCCTAACTCTCTAAAATTGCAAAGAATTTCGATACTTTTGTTGTTTTGAACTCGTGAAATGGCTGTGAAACGATATCTACCCAGTATATGTTTACCCCTTTTTCAGGCCGGGATAGATTATTTATGAAAAATGAATACCTTAGCCTATTGCGACTAAGAGGTTTTTTTAGGTATTGTTTTCTACCTTTTCGGATCTATGAGACTACCTAAGAAAAGGGATCTTCTAGATTTTTCTTTTCCGCTTCTTTTCAAACTCTCTAAACATGAAAATACGTCAAGTTCTTCCTTTGTCCGACTCGTTAAACCCTGATGACATCAGAAATAATCACCATGACGTTAACTGATTTCCTCCACAAAATTATATGACAAGCATATGGTATCCTCTTCAAGCTTGTGTAAAAATAAAGAGGTACTTGCCAGAAATGGTGAGGAAAAATGGAAGTTATTCGCCAGTTGTGTCGGCAGTATGTCACTCGTGAACATGACACTTATCTGTAATTCATGTCAAGTTGGGATATATTCACTCTGTCACTTTGCCTCCATGGGTTTTGGAAATCCTTTTGCCTCTCATTTGATTACCAATATTGTCAACATGACCTCTGATCCTATTTGAGTCAAATGCTACCAAATTCTGAATTCATGTCGCTGATATGTTTAAGAGAAAATCCTTCTGCAGTTTGTACATTCCTTGATCCTCTTGATTCACACTCATATTAGATCCTTTGTTTCATGTCGATGATGTGGGATTAATTATGACCCTCCTTCGACAGATCGCTTCTTGTCCACTTCAACTCATTATCTGGTAATTCTACGAGATTTCCCTTATAACTTAAGGTTACGAGTTTAGCATGGTTAGGGTAAGGTTAAGGTTAGGTTAAGGGTAAAGTTAAGGTTAAGGTTATGGTTAAGGTTAGGTTCAGGTTCAACTTAAGGTAACATTAACCTTAACCATAACCTTGACCAAACCCTTAAGGTTGGGTTAAGGGAAAAGTCAAGGCTAAAATTATGGCTATGGGAAGGATAAGGTTAAGGTTAAGGTTAGGGTTAAGGTTGGGGGAAGGTTAAGGTTAACGTCAAGGTTAAGGTTAAGGTTAGGTTAAGGGTAAAGTTAAAGTTAAGGTTAGGTTAAGATAAAACTTAACCCTTAACCTTATCTTAACCTTAACCTTAACCTTAACTTTACCCTTAACCTAACCTTACCTTGACTTTAACCTAACCTTAACCTTAACCTTTACCCTTAACCTAACGTTAACCTTAACATTAAATTAACCATAAACTTGACATAACCCTTAACCTTAACCTTAACATAACCTTAACCTTAACTTTACCCTTAACCTTGACTTTAACCTTAACCTTCCCCTAACCTTAACCTTAGCCTTGAATTTAACCTTAACCTAACCTTAACCTTAATCTTATCCATAACCTTACCCTTAACCTTCACCTTCACCTTCACCTTCACCTTAACCTTAATGTTATGGTAAGGGTAAGGTTAAGGTTAAGGTTATAGTTAAGGTCAAGGTCAAGGTTAAGGTTAGGTTAAGTTTAACCTTACCCTTACCTTACCCTTACCCTTAACCTTAACCTTAGTCTTAACCTTGACCTTACCCTTTGGTTAAGGTTAGGTTAACCTAAGGGTAATGTTAAGGTTAAGGTTCGATTAATGTTAAGGTTATGGTCAAGGTTAAGGTTAAGATTAGGTTAAGGGTAAGGTTAAGGTTAGGTTAAGGTTAACGTTATGGTTAGGTTAAGATTTGAGGGTAACATTAAGGGTAAATTTAAGGTTAAGGTTAAGGATAAGGTTAAGGTTAAGGTTACGTTAAGGATAAATTCAAGGTTAAGGTTAAGATTATGTTAAGGGTAAAGTCAAGGTTAAGGTTAAGGTGAAGGTTAAGGGTAAGGTTAAGAATAAAGTTAAGGTTAAGGTTAAGGTTAGAGTAAGGTTAATGTTAGGTTAAGTTAAGGTTAAGGTAAAGTTAGGTTATAGTTAAGTTCAAGGTTAAGGTTAGGTTATGGTGAAGGTTAAGGTTAAGGTTAAGGGTAAGGTTAGGGTTAAGACTTGTATCTTTAACCTTCACCCTTAACCTTAACCTAACCTTAACCTTAACCTTAACCTTACTAAACCCGTAAACTTAACCTTAACATTAACCTTGAATTTACCCTTAACCTAACCTTAACCTTAAATATAACATAACCCTAACTTTGACCTTAACATTACCCTTAACTTTAACCTTAACCTTAAACTTAAACTTAAAATTAACCTTGACCTTAACTATAACCTAACCCTAACTTTAACCTTAACTTTAACTTTACCCTTAACCTTCACCTTAACCTTAACTTTACCCTTAACCTTAACCTTAACTATAACTATAACCTTAACCTTAACCTTAACCTTCCCATTGATCTTAACCTTAACCATAAACTTCACTTTACCCTAAACTAACCTTAATGTTACCCATAACCTAACCCTAACCTTGAGGTTAGGTTAACCTTGACTAAACCCTTAACCTTAACCTTAACCCCAAACTTAACCTAGACATTAACCTAACCTTAACCTTAACCTTAACCTTAACCTTAACCTAACCATAACCTTACTCTTACCCTTAACCTTAACCTTAACCTTAAGTTAACCTAACCCTAACCTTGAAATTAACCTTAACCTTAACCTAACCTTGACTTAACCTTAACTTTAAATTTACCCTAACCTTAACCTTAACCTTAACCTTGACCTTTAATTTACCTTAACCTAACCTTAGCCCCTTAACCTTAAACTTAACCATAACCTTGATCTTAGCCTAACCCAAACCTTAACTAAACTGTTAACCTTAACCTTAACCTTAACAATAACCTTAAACATGACCTTCCCATTACCATAAACTTAACCTTAACCTTGACCTTACCTTTACCCTTACCCTTAACCTTAACCTAACTAAATGAGTAACCTTAACCTTAACCTTAACCTGACTAAACCCGTAACCTTAACCTTAACCTTAACTTTACCCTTAACCTAACCTTAACCATAACCTTAACCTTAATCTTAACCTTAACCTTACCCTTCCCTAACCTTAACCTTAACTTTAACCTTAACCTTAACCTTTACCTAGCCTTAACCTAACCCTAACATTACCCTAACCTTAACCATAACCATAACCTTAACTTTACGCTTAACCTAAACTTAACCTAACTATACCCTTAACCTTAACTATAACCTTGTCTTTACCCTTAACCTTAACCTAACCCTCACCTTAACATAACCTAATCCTAACCTTGACCAAACCCTTAACCTCAACCTAACCTTAACCATAACCATAACCTTAACCTAACCTTAACCTTTAATTCACGCTTAACCTAACTCTATCCTTGAAAAAACCCTTAACATTAGCCTTAACCTTAACCTTCACCTAACCTTAAACTTAGCCTAACTTTGACCTTAACTATAACCTAACCCTAACCTTGACCAAACCTTAACCTTAACCTTAACCTAACCTTAACCTTAACTATAACCTAACCCTATCCTTGACCAAACCTTAACCTTAACATAACCTTAACCTTGACCTTAACCTTACACTTAACATTAACCTCAACCTTAACTTTACCCTTAACCTTCACCTTAATCTTAGCATTAACCTTAACCTTAACATTACCCTTAACCTTCACCTTAACCTTAACTTTACCCTTAACCTAACATTAACCTAACCTTAACTATAACCTAACCCTAACCTTGACCAAACCCTTAACCTTAATCATAACCTTAACCTTAACTATAACCTAACCCTAACCTTTACCAAACCCTTAACCTTAACCTTAGCTATAACCTAACCTTAAATTTTCCCTTAACCTTACCTTAAACATAACCTTAACCTAACCTTAACCTTAACCTTACCCTTAACCTTATCTTAAACTTACCTTAACCATACCCTTAAAATTGTCCTTAAATATAACCTAACCCTAACCTTAACCTTAACCTTAACCTTAACCTTAAATTTACCCTTAACCTTCACCATATCCTAACCTTACCTTTACCTTAACCTTAACCTTAACATTACCCTTAACCTTAACCTTATGGTGAAGGTTAAGCTTAAGGTTAGGGTTAAGGTTATGGTTAGGCTAAGGTTAAGGTTAAGGTTAACCTAAGGTTAGGGAGGTTAAGGTTAGGTTAAGGGGGTAAGGTTAAGGTTAAGGTTAAGGTTAGGGTTAGGTTATAGTTAAGGTCAATGTTAAGGTTAGGTTATAGTGAATTTTAAGGTTAAGATAACGTTAAGGTTAAGTTAGGTTAAGTTAAGGTTAAGGATAAGGTTAAGGTTAATTGTTTGGTCAAGGTTAGGGTTAGGTTATAGTTAAGGTCAAGGTTAAAGTTAGGTTAAGGGTAAAGCTAACGTTAAGGTTATGTTAAGGGTAAAGTTAAGGTCAAGGTTAGGTTAAGGTTGAGGTTAGTTAAGGTTAAGGTTAAGGGTAAAGTTAATGTTAAAATTATGGTTATGGGAAGGTTAAGGTTAAGGTTTTGTCAAGGTTAGGGTTAGGTTATAGTTAACATTAAGGTTAAGGTTAGGTTAAGAGTAAAATCAAGGTTAAGGTTAAGGTTAAGGATTTGGTTAAGGTTAAGGGTAAGGTTAAGGTTAAGGTAAAGGTAAGGTTAGGTTATAGTGAAGGTTAAAGGTAAATTTAAGGTTAAGGGTAAGGTTTGGTTAAGGTTAAGGTTAAGGGTTTAGTCAGTTAAGGTTAAGGGTTAAGGTTAAGGTTAAATTTAGGGTTAAGGTTAGGGTAAGTTTAAGGTTAAGGTTAAGGGTTTGTTCAAAGTTAGGGTTAGGTTATAGTTAAGGTTAAGGTTACGAGATTAGTCAGGTTAAGGTTAAGGTTAAGGTTAAGGGTTTGTTCAAGCTTAAGGTTAAGGTCAAGGTTAAGTTTAAGATAAGGGTAAGGGTAAGGTTAAGGTTAAGGTTAAGGTTACATTAACAGTTTGGTTAGAGTAAGGTTAGGCTTAGGTTATAGTTAAGGTTATAGGTTTAGTCAGGTTAAGGTTAAGTTCAAGGGTAAAGTCAAGGTTAAGGTTAGGTTGAGGTTAAGGTTAAGGTTAAGTTTAAGGTTAAGGTTAGGGGAAGCTTAAGGTTAAGTTAAGTTAAGGCAAGGTTAAGGTTATGGTTAGGTTAAGGTTAAGGTTAGGTTAAGTTAAGGTTTAAGTTAAGGGTAAGGTTAGGTTAAGGGTAAAGTTAAGGTTTAGGTTAGGGTTAAGGTTAGCGTTAGGTTAAGGTAAAGGTTACGGTTACGGTTAAGGTTAGGTTATGTTAAGGGTAAAGTTAAGGTTAAGGTTATGGTTATGGTTAAGGTTAGGGTAAGGTTAAAATCTAAGGTTAAGGTTAAGGTTAAGAAAGGGTTAAGGTTATGGGAAGGTTAAGGTTAAAGTTAGGTTAAGGTTAAGGGTAAATTCAAGGTTAAGGTTATGTTAAGGGTAAAGTCAAGGTTAAGGTTAGGGTAAAGTTATAGTTAATTTCAAGGTTAAGGTTAGGTTAAGGTTAAGGTTAAGGTTATGCGTTTAGTCAGGTTAAGGGTAAAGGTTAAGGTTACAAGTCTTAACCTTAAATTTATGCTTAACCTAACCTTAACCATAACCTTAACCTTAACCTGACTAAACCCATAACCTTAAACTTAACCTTGACCTTAACTATAACCTAACCCTAACCTTGACCAAACCCTAAACTTAACCTTAACCTTAACCTTAACCTTAACCTTCCCATAACCTTAACCTTAACTATAACCTAACCTTCACCTTGACCTTAACTATAACCTAACCCTAACCTTGACCAAACCCTTAACATTAAGGTTAGGCTATAATTAAGGTTAATGTTAGGTTAAGTTAAGGTTAAGGTTATGGTTATGGTTAAGGGTAAAGTCAAGGTTAAGGTTAGGTTAAGGCTAAGATAAGGTTAAGGCTAGGTTAAGGTTAAGGTTAGCTTAAGGTAAGGACAAGGTTAAGGTTAAGGTCAAGGTTAAGGTTAAGGTTAGGTAAAGGTTAAGGTTAGGGTAAGGTTAGGGTTAGGTTATAGTTAAAGTTAAGGTTAAGGGTAAGGTTAAGGTTAATATTATGGTTAAGGTTTGTTCAGGGTTAGGGTTAGGTTATAGTTAAGGCCAAGGTTAAGGTTAGGTTAAGGGTAAGGTTAAGGGTAAAGTCAAGATTAAGGTTAAGGGTAAGGTTAAGGTTAAGCTTAGGGGAAGGTTAAGGTTAAGGTTAAGGGTGAGGTTAACTATAACCTAACCCTAATTTAATGTTCCTAAATTAGCTTCAGCTAATTTGAACATTAATTTTTTCCTTATTTATTTTGTATTTCATGATTAATGAATAAATTATGAAGCAGGACATGTAAAACTCCAGAAAAATAAGAATAAATCAATGTGTATGTGAACAGAGACATATCCGAGCTACTTAAATTATATCTCGTAAGTGTGAAATGGGCTAAATCACAAGAGGGGATCCTATTTGATGAAGTCAAACATCGCAGTCTAGATGCATTGAACCTCTTTGAGGGACAACACGGTTCTAGAAGGAGGTTTCAATGTGAAAGGGGTTAAGTGATTCAAGGTGGTTTAGGGTTTGGAAATATTCCTATCTTATAAAAGGAACAGGAGGGCAAAAAGGAAAAGGTTTTTGAATAAATTATTTCTGAAGGTATTTATGCTTAGACATCCCTTGTTGAGCATTCATGTTCAAGAACCCCACCTCCTTCCTTGAGCAGCTCTTGGAGGAGAATTCTTCTAAACTTTTCCACTATCAGGCTTGGGCCAAGTTTCACCTTACATTACAGTGCTACTCATGTTGAGGGTTGGGCTATCTTGTGAGTTACAACAAGTGGAGATCTAGATTTGCTCAGATCTAGATGTTAGCAGTGGCTCTTCTCAGTGAGTGTGTCATTTAACCCCCTAGAAGAGTTCATTTGCTGAGTATACTTCATATCTACATCTTGGCATCAGGCCATATCATATTTATAAGATAAAGTGTTTTTTCTATCCCTAATATAGCATTATTTGTAGATCTACAGCTGCAGGGCATTCTTCTTTCATTTTGGAGGAGAGATCTCTGGTGATTGGATTCATCCTTCACTATGGTGATCCATATATTGGCCAACCAATATATGTTATGTTTCATATCTAATATTCTACATGTTCATGATTCAATGATTTTCTGAATCATTCTGGAGATCTTCATTCTTAGATCTCAGATCTACTTATAGTGCTTCATGTTTTGAGCAAAACCCCAAGGGGAATGTATAGACCAACTCTTCTTGTAAATGGATTTATATTAGATCTATATTTTTATGTAATTATATGATATATATCTAAAGAATCAATAAAATACTGCTTCAGCCCTAAAAATTATGTTTTCACTGTTATGCAGTCTTTTTACATGGTTGTAGCCCCTCTTTCTTGAGGATTTCTTCTCTATTATTTCATTCTTCTTCTGTAAAGTGTATGAGTTATGTCCCTAAGATTATTTTTTAATTTTCAGACCCTATTTCAGCCATACCCTTTAGGAAACCGAGCTCACATGCTTCAGTAAATTTCTGCATAATTCTAGTCTTGGGAAATCAAGGTTTTCTAGCCTAGTTAGGAATGGAGGAACTATTTAAATTAGAAAAACTTAATTTTTTTGGCTGAAATTGGACATGGGATTCCCTCATAACCCTAGATATCATATCTAACCACGTTCCCATATTATTTTGCACAAATAGCTTAATACACTCGTTTTAGGGCCAAAATCCTCACTTTTACCCACATTTTGCCTTGTAAGACACTGTATAAATTTGATGCTATGTATTTTATTATAGTTCAAGTGTTTTTATACATGTATGAGGTTCACATATGTAGCTCTACATTGTTAATAACTCATATTATTCCTAATCTGTAGCTGTTCCTGAAAAGGGGATATTATAGTGGTATCAAAGCAAGATCTTTGGCTCAGCCTGTGGCTTCAAGCCAAAGTGTTGGATCCCTGAAGGAGGAAAATTTCAAGCTCTATATATAAATTCTGCAGATGGCTAGGTAGCCTCTAAATCTCATCTTTTTTTCAAAGGTGACATATCTAGTAAATGCTCATGTAGTCAATCTCTGGAATAGAATTTTGATATTCCTGAAAAGGGAAATTTGTAGTGATATTCCAACAAGGAGGAAGGTCAGAATGATGAATAATATGGGTTTATTCTCATTAGCTTTCAGATCTAATAAGAACCTCTCCAAGGAGGTGTTAGGTCTCTGTAATTTATTAGCAAGATTGGGAGAGTCCAATCACAGAGTTAACATCATTTCAACCAACTTTGGGATTCTAGGATCTAGCCCTCCTAAATCCGGAGAGGGATCTCTCCAATATGCACAAAGATGGATATTGTCTTTGAAAAGCTTAAGGTAATGATATTAGGCTAGTTATGAAGGCCAAGGGTTTTGTTTTGTTTTGGATGGTTGAGCATGAAATGTTACTTGAGGGGAAAGTCCTAAGTGCAAAAGTTTCAAAAGTGAGAAGTTGCAAGCAAATAGAACAGCTTTGGCAGATAGATAGATATAACGCCGGTTTTTAGTCCATTGGGCTATGGAGTCATATATGGGCTTTAATTGAACAACAACATCAAGTGTGATCCAAGGGGCAAGTCATCTATACCACAAGATTATTGAGATTAAAATGATGAAATGGAAACATTAAAATGTTGGAGGGGTGGAAACCGATAATAATTTCTCAGAGGATTTATAGTCAGTCCAAACAAGAAAAGCCTCTTAAGTAACTATTTTAAAACCAACCAAGGATAGGGCTAACCATAGACTTCTTGGGCAAGTTCTTATTAAAGCAGCTTAATTGACAAACAATCCAATAATCCACATAATTACCTTCAGAAAGTATGAAAACACATAAGAAAAACAGAGTGTAACTTAAGATCAGATAAAGTACTTTTAAACCTAGTCTGCTTTCAGTCAACACCAAGGGAAACTTTCAGAATCTGCCTTTGGAGAAAAGAATCTAGGAATCGGGGCAAACCATATCTTCTCTAGTCTAACTTTAATAGCAAATAATGGAAATAACATTCGAGAACAATGTTTGAGCAAACAGAAGGACGAGGGAACGCCAACACTCCTAACTGTTTAAACTGTATTGAATCATTCTTAAATAAACAAATCTGAAGAAAACATTAAGATAAATATTTCTCAGCCAGAGAAGGTTACTGCTATACAGAAAATCCTAACCTTGTTTAAACTGTTCTTTATAGAGGGAAAATGAACAATATGGCATACATAGTAGGAAAACGATTAACAAAGAAAGAAGCACTTCACCAGTGATAAAGACCAGGATCCCAAGAAACAGCTTTTATATTGATGTCAAACCAGTTACAATCTTCAAGTCCAATGTTTCAGTTCAGCAATCATCTTCACTATTCAACCTAACTACTCTAGCACAAACAGAGCTTCAAGGGCCAATGAACACTATGTACAAATAGAAGTCTCGAGCTCAAGTGTATTTCAAAGTTCTGCAACCAACAATTTCTCATCTTCTACTGAGGTATTTATAGAAGAATGAGGAGGTGATCTGAGAAAAGATCTCTCAGGATAATTAATACAGGTTCAAGACTTCGTGGCCTTTTGAGGGGCTCGATGAAGAAGTTCACAGGTGGAACACTGTATTAACTTTTTTACATTTATGAATTAAGCTCAGCAGGAGCTTTATTTGACTTTGAGGCTCTGTACGCTGTGTGGAGTAATTTCTTGGCTGCGCTGGAGGCGAATATCAGATTTTCTTCAATAACTTCAGCCTCTATTTGAATGCTTTGAGGCAACAGGTGGCTCGGTGGTAGCTGAGGAATCAATTTGCCTCAGATGTGGCGGTGGAGGCTTTCTGTCTGATAAAACACTTTAGGTTTTCCTTTAAACTGTGTTTTAGATTGGGGATTAGGCTTTTGATAACTGTCTTAGCCGTAATCCCCATAAAAATTGTCTTCAATCTTCATATGTTGTGCTCCGTCTTCAAAACTGATACTCTTTAACTGTGTTTGAATTAAAACAGTGTCTTGTCGATGTGCAGACCCGCACTGGGCTTTACGGCATCAATACTCATAGAGTACTGACGAAACATGGAATAGAGCCCGTGAATGGCTTCTCTGTAATGAAACGAGGGCATGAGAATCGTCATTCCCAGCCCTTGGCATTTCTTCGTTATACAATGGAAAACCATTTAGAACACCTGCATCAAACACAAAACAATTAAGAAATCCTGCGGAAAATAGGTTTAAACTGCTTCAGATGGCGGGGGAGGAGCATAGCCGTCGGATAAAAACATCTAACGGTGGAGATCGGCGCAAAACAAAAAAATGAGAGCGGGGAGAAGAAATAAGGCGGGGTGGTTTTGGACCGTCCGATCTAGACACGTGGACGGTCCAGATCTAATCGGAGGATCTCAATCGGGGGTGGCAGGTAAGTGCGTGCGATTGAAACGCAGCGATGCGATTAAGCGCTGGCCGTTGATCTGCAGATCAGATCAACGACGGAAAGTGAATCGGAGGGTTTTGAAATGGCAGTAAGACTTGCGATCGGAGGGAATAAGGACCGTTGGATAGGCGGGAAAAGGACGGCCCAGATTTAATCGGAGGACGGTGGAAAGGGCTTGCGATTAGCGTTCGGGCGACCAGTGCGATCAAGCGATGACCGTTGGATCAGTGGGAAATGAACGGATAGGATGTAATCGGAGGGATCGCAAGGGTGTGCGATGGCAGTCGGATTGCGAAACAGATAGACGGTCGGGATTGAATCGGGGATCGGCAATCGGGGGTGAGACGGGAAGGTCTGCGATTGCGATCGGAGGGAACTTTGCGATTGAGCGCAGGCCGTCGATCTGAGAACAAGATCAACGATCAGGATTTAATCAGGGATAGGCAATCGGGAGTGCAATAAAAAACGCATGCGATTTGAAATTTTGCGATGCGATTGAGCGCAGGCCGTTGGATCAAAGGACTAGATCAACGGTGGAGAATGGAATCGGGGAGAAACCTTTGTATCTTATATAAAACCCGAACTTTTGAAATAAACAAAGGTTTTTATGGATCGGGGTGGAAAAACATATATATAAAGCGGACAGGCGCCCGACTGCGGGGCCTTTGGATGTATGAAAATTGATAGGCTCGGGGCTTTATATATAATAAGGGCCTAATCACAATTGGAACTGCGGGCCTGGTCTTTCCGATCAACCCATTGAAATTTCCCCGATTGCAATTGCGCGATCAGTCTTTTTGATCTAACCATTTTATATTTAACATGTGACTTTGGCTCATTAAATCAAAACTTTGGAAAAGAGGGTTTTTGTAATTTAAAAAGGAAAAATGGGTCGGAAATGAAATATTCACAAGGTTTAAGCGCCGAGGGCGGGCTCAGGGTTATATGAAAATAATATGATCGGGGGTCTTAAGCAGCAAGGCTAATCGCAATCGGAACTTTTGGAGTATGGCAAAGACTTGCGTCTTTGATTCTTTCCGATACGATTAGCACCTTAACGTATTAGCAAGTGGTTCCAGACCCAGAGCGTATGGTGGGGAAGTGGTTTAGGGGTTAGCCCAAGGGGCTTAGGTCAATAGCAATGAAACTTTGTTTTTTATGAAAAATTTCAAGGTTTTAAATGGATTTGGGGGTTTCGGCACAGCTCAAAAAGAATTTTTAAACCATGTCAGGAGGATTTTCATGAATGGAAGGAGAAACTTATGAAAATTAGGGAAATAATATGGAGAAAAGGGGGAGTAAATGAAGGTTAGTTATGAGTGGGAGAAAGGGGAAAAATGATGGTTTCTTCAGCAGTTTCTTACAGGAAATCAACAGAATTAATAGGGAAAGTGATGAAGATTTTGGACAGAGGCATGAGGCCTACAAGGAGTCTTCGAGAGCCAACAAATCTTAGTAATGAAAAATTGTTCCTTGAAGGCTCAAAACAGATTTAGCCACCTTTTGGTATAACAAAATATTATAGGTGGCTAACAGTGGCTCCACTTGGGGATGGTGCCTTCTTGAAGGCATCAAGAATTTAGACTTGATTTCTCTGGGATGTTGACTAGTGCCTGACCCACTACTTGCTCTTGCTTTTCTTTGATAAAAATATTAGTCATGAAAGAAAAAAGAATTTCATCAATAGAACTTCTACCTACTCCAATCCTACTGATCTAACATTTTTTCTTCATGAGAGTGCACTTGGATTGGAAAACTCTATTCACAAAATTTTATTCTTTTGAAAGAAGGAAATATAATCTATTTCTAATCCTTATTTCTCCCTGAACTTAGATTAAACAGTTGAGCTCAGATATTTCTCTACCTAGTCTACTGTCTGTTGGGATTAAACAGTCCAACAAACTTTCATTCTCTAAATTCTACAATAGAAATTTAAAAATAGTCAAGTCAAGATTAAGTTGTTTGACTTGCTATGATCTATGGCATAAGAACAAGCTGCACATAGATTATTATTTGTAGAAAATTAAATCAAAATGGAAGGCTTAAGATTTGAAAGTTTCTCATTATGGCCTTCTTTTTCTTTACAACTTTGTTTTTAATTTTGTTTTGAGCTATCTCTTTCTTGATATCTGATTCAGATTTTGGGCAAATTAGAACCATTTTTTCTCTTTCATGACTCAGAAAATAAAATAGTTTTGAGTCATCTCTCTTTGGAAACTTTGGTTCAGATTTTGAGTTTGTTTGAACCTTAATTTCTATCCTAATCTATCTACTGATAAGCCAAGATTAAACGGTTTGGAAAATCAAATTCACTACCTTATCAACAGAAAATTGAAAGCCAATTAGTCAAGATTAAACAGTTTGACTAACTAGAAGTGTGTTTTGCAGGAGTGGCATTTAAGCTTGCACACTTTCAAATTTATTTCTCTTTTTGGCATGGGGCTGTGCCTTTCTTGTTTTTCATTTCTGCCCTCTTTTCTTTCTTTCTTTGTTTTTGTATTTTTTGATTTTTCATAACTTTGAATGCAATGGTGGATGAAATATTCATAATGAAAAAGAAAAAAAAAGGCTTAAAAACATATCATGAATCAAGAGAAGTAATGCTTGAGCATCCGGCCATTGACAGGACCCCCAAACAAATCTGTTCCATCCAGCTCTTGTAAGAATAATGCATTGTTTCCAGCAACTGAATGAATAGAGTAAGGGCCAAGCCATAGATTGTCAAATTTACCATGCTTTCCCTTGTCTTCCCTCTTTGAGTCCCACTTTAAAACTTTGTCCCCAATCTTGAAATTGCTGGCCTTTGTTTTTCTATCAAAAAGCTTCTTAATGCTGTCCTTTTTCTGCAATGTTTTGTTGTACACTTCCTCTCTGATTTGTTGAAGATGAATGGTCTAATTTATTCTTCTGATCATGTCATTATCTTCAGTCTGCAATTCTTGGATAAAATTCATAACTGGTACACCAAGGCTATTAGGAAAGACTGCATCTGTACCATACACAAGCTGAAAAGGTGACATACCAATATATTTCTTCAAAGTTAATCTGTCAGCCCAAAGTGCATGGACTAGCTTTGTGTGCCAAGACTTTTTATTGTCCTCCAACAGTTTCTTGATTATGTTCACTAAGCTTTTATTGGAAGATTCTGCAAGTCCATTACCTTGAGGGTAATAGGCTGTGGAATGCCCTAGTGTTATTTGGTATTTATGACAGAATTCAACCATTTTCTTTGATCCAAATGCTGCTGCATTATCTGTGATGATCTTGGTAGGACAGCCAAATCTGGAAAGGATATTGGTTTCTATGAACTTTATAATAACTGAATCATTGGCTTGCCTACAAGGAATGGGTTCTATCCACTTAGTGAAATATTCTGCGGCAGTAAGGATCTATCTATGCTGGGCAGAAGATGAGGGATGGATTTCACCTATGAGGTCAAGTCCCCACTGTTGAAAAGGAGCTTCAACAGTGATTGGATGTAGAGGAAGGGGTAATAACTTTCTCTTGCCCTCAAAAAATTGGCATTTATGGCAAGTAGTTGTCATTTTGTGAATATCAGGAAAAAGGGTGGGCCAATAGAAACCAGCCCTCAAAATTTTGTTGGATGTTGACTTCCAGTACAAATGGCCTCCACACTCTCCTTCATGAAATTCCTGCTTAACCTTCTCTGCATCAAACTCAGGCAAACATTTAAGCAATATACCACTAGCATTTTTCCAATAAAGACACCTATCTACAATGCAATAGTTTACTGCTTTCAGTTTTAAGAACCTTGCCTTTGTTTTCGACAAACCAGGAGGTGTATTTAAATTAAGAAAAACATAAACTATATCAGCATACCAAGGAGAATTCATAAAATGGTTTTCAATAATGGGAGTTGAGAATTCTTCTTGGCTGTCCAAAGCATTAATCATGTTAATATCAAGAACTTCAAAATTGGATTCAGCCATTAATCTAGCTAGACCTTGGCCTTTGATGAGTTTAGTGGGTTTTATCTCTAAATCATATTCGAGAATAACAGCAATCCACTTACCTCTCTTACCATCTGGGTCCTGTGTTAGAATGTCTTTAACAACCGAATTAGGGACAAAGGCAATGATGTGTGAGTGAAGGATGTATACTCTGAAGTATTTCAATGCTTTAACCAAAGCAAAAGCTCACTTTTCCATAATATTATACTTCAAAGGGGCATCCCTCAATGCCTTGCTAAAGAATGCAGTAGGTTGCCCTTGTCCTCGTGGATTTTTCTGTAAAAGGACAGCAGCAATGGTATGTTCTGATGCAAACGAGAAGATATAAAAATATTTTGAAAAATCAGGGCTTATGAGAACCGGTGTTTTGGTTAATGCTTGTTTCACCAGCTCAAAGGATGTCTTTGCTTCCAAGGTCCATTTTATCCCTCGCTCCTTCTTCAACATGTTTGTGATATTTCTAAGGAGCTCAGATAGGTTAGGGATGAACCTCCTCAAAAATTTTATCTTTCCAATGAAAGACTGCAACTCTTTGATATTTTGAGGATGAGAGATTTGCAATATAGCCTCAATCCTCTTTGGATCTATCTTTATACCCTCTTCTGAAATAATGTGTCCAAGAAGCTTACCTTCTTGGAGACCAAATAGTGTCTTTGTAGGGTTTAAAGATATTCCAAACTTTTTGCACTTCTCGAAAACTTTTCTCAAATGTTCTAAATGTTCTTCATCTGTTTTTGAAAACACAGTGACATCATCTAGATAGATAATGATGAAGAAGCCCAATTCTTCCGAGAATGTTATGTCCATGGCTCTCTGAAAGGTTGCTCCAGCGTTCATTAGACCAAAAGGCATCTTCACATACATGAAAGTGCCCCATGGATATTTCTAAGGAGCTCAGCTAGGTTAGGGATGAACCTTCTCAAAAAGTTAATCTTTCCAATGAAAGACTGCAACTCCTTGATATTTCGAGGATGAGAGATTTGCAATATAGCCTCAATCCTTTTTGGATCTATCTTTATACCCTCTTCTGAAATAATGTGTCCAAGAAGCTTACCTTCTTGGAGACCAAATAGTGTCTTCTTAGGGTTTAAAGATATTCCAAACCTTTTGCACTTCTCGAAAACTTTTCTCAAATGCTCTAAATGTTCTTCATCTGTTTTTGAAAACACAGTGACATCATCTAGATAGATAATGATGAAGAAGCCCAATTCTTCCGAGAATGCTATGTCCATGGCTCTCTGAAAGGTTGCTCCAGTGTTCATTAGACCAAAAGGCATCTTCACATACATGAAAATGCCCCATGGAGTAGTGAAAGTTGTCTTTAATTGATCAGCAGGGTGAACTAAAATCTGATTATACCCTGAATAGCCATCAAGCAACGAAATCCTTTTAGACCCCACCACCCTTTGTAAAATGTGATCCATTTTTGGTAAAGGGTAGTTGTCTTTTAACGAATCTTTGTTTAAGTCTCTAAAGTCTATACAAAGCCTGATTTCTCCAGTCTTCGTCCTAACGGACACCAGATTAGATACCCACTCAAAATATCTAATAGGGACAATAATGCCAGCATCGTGCATCTTCATGATTTCCTTCTTAACCAATGGCAACTGGACAGGGTTTATTCTACGCAGTTTCTATTTGAATGGTTTTTGGTTTTCTTTAAGAGGGATTTTGTGCTTTATTATTTCAGTGTCATGGGATTTAAGATCTTCATAACTCCATGCGAAAATATCAGAAAATTCTTTGAACAGCTCTATGTATTTGAGTTTAATGTGAGCTGGCAAAGTTTTGGACAGTTTGATCATTTTCGGTTTTTCCTCACTGCCTATATTGCACTCCTCTACTGCAGTCTCTACAGGTTCCAGTTTTGGTTTATTGGCCACATCGTTAAAATCGAACAACTCCTTTAAAGGCATTAGACCACTCGGAAAATTTTCATCTTTAGAATGCAGAGTTTGTAATTCTTCCATTTCTAACTCTGCACTTAATTCTGTTTTGCTCCTAAGTTTGCTAGACAATAGGTTAATATTGGCAGGTTGAGGAGACGATTCTTCTTCACCAAGAAATTTTTATTCACTGCAGTCTGTATCATAATCTGAATTTGAACTGTGCAGTTCGAACTCATTTCTGAATTGCATGAAGTATTCTATTTTTTTGTCATTGTCAAACACTTGCCAATATTTTTCGTTATCAGGCACTGCCAGTCTAAATTTTATCGGAGTTGTGTTGTCTCCAGTCTCATATGGCATTAGACATGTCCTGGCCGCAAAAGCTAAATTGTGGGCCATAATGTTCTTTTTCCTTGGGATGAAACTCAGGTTTGACTCCTCAAATGTTGTCAACAGATCCATGACATCATTCCGATAGGCTCTAAGTCTGGGATGATTCGCATTATACTCCCCATTGACTTTCCTAATGATTAACTCAGAATCCCCGTACACATTAATTCTTCTGGCTCCTAATTTCTTCAAGAGATGCAAGCCTAAGAGAAGGGATTCATATTCTGCTATGTTGTTGGAACATTGAAAGTTTAATTTGCATGAGATGCATTCTGTGTGGTTGTTTTCAGTGTTAATGATCCAAACCCCTGCACCAGCATTATTTCTAGTGCATGACCCATCAAAATACATACTCCATAAAGGACTATCTTCGGTTTCGTCTATTTGGCGATTGTCCTTTTTAACTATGGTGCCTTCTGACTGTTCATGATTAGCAGCACTCAATTGAATTTGTTTTGACTCCTCAAATTCTTCAATATATTGAGGGATGATGTCATAAATGTTAGGGGTATTTTCTGGGTTGTTAAGTCCTAAAAACAATGGACTCATAATCGGTAAATCAAGACCTATGCTTTGTTTACTAATGTTTTCACATGTGGCAAACTGTTTGGACACTTCTGCGTTATTATACTCTTCTTCCCTGTCGGCCTTTAATTCTGTTAAAGTGACTTTCTCACTAGGAGTTTCATTGTTAAACATGATAAAAGAATTAAGGCCTGTATTGACAGAATATATAGGAGAGTTTCGTGGTCTGTCTTGACTTATAACCGTGTATTGCATATGAGACTCCCTGTAAAGTCTTCTGGTCTGATTGAAAACCGGGATGGTCGCATATGTCATGTCCATCTGCATAGTCCCCTGTAACTTAACTCCCCAGGATCTTGATAATAGCATTCCATACTTTGGGGGGACATCAGCCACAACAATGTCCATGAGTAAACATTTGGCTAGAATCTGGGCTAGGTTAACACAGAGGTCTTTGATCAATCCTAGACATTTTACTCTATTTGAGTCAAAGGAGTATAGGTCTTTGTAGGGTATGGTAATTTCTAAACCAAGGCTCTCCATCACAGCTTTAGGCATTAAATTATGAGAAGCCCCGGAATCATGCATAGCGTTGTGTAGAATTTTGTCATGAATGTTCAAACTCACATAAAAGGGAGGAACTGGTCCTTCTTGAAACTTCCCTTCAATCTTAGGGCCAAAAATCAACTCTCGTAGGTCGTCACTAAGATTAACTGTATCTCCATTTTCCTCTATATTTAAAGCCTTCAAAATTTGGTTCCTATATACATGTTGGGCAGCTAACTCAGTTAATGGAATAGAGATTTTGATCTTTAAGATTTCTTGTTCAAGGCTTAAAGGGGTTTGATTATTTGAAGCACTTGTTTCAACCTTATTAGCTGTCACTCTATCAAAAATTATAGCTTGCTGATTTGTTTTACTTGACACAACTATTGTAGAAGGAGTACTAGCTGAAGTGTTAGTACTGCTGATGTCTTCACTCTGTTTTTCAGAATTTTGAGTGTTTTTCTCCTTATCCTTATCAGAATTAACAACCACTGTTTTGTCTTTTTGTTTGGTTGTTTTGGGTTTAGCTGCGGTGCTGCTTTGAGAGGATTTGTCAGAGGTTTTGGTGTTGGGGGCTTGTTGACTGGTCTTGCTTCTAAGGTCATATTCTCTTTGAGGTTCTATGACGACATTTTCCATGTCCCGATAATAATTTTCATTATCATTTCTTTTGTCGTTGTAAGGTGTGTAAAGACCTTGTTTATTATCATAATGAACCTCAAAGTCATCATCCTCTTCCCCAAACATGTTGATATCCTCTTCCTCTATTATGTCTTTTGTTTCTTCAACCTCACTTACATAGTTTTGATGAAAGGGAGGGGTGATCTGTAGATCATCTTCCCTGGGTCTGTTTGGAGGTTGGTTCCTTCTAACATTCTGATTCTGGTTCCTATTTTGAGGAGCAGTTTGATTTTGATTTGATTGTGCTCTCTTAATTATGCTCATCTCTTTCATCATTTCTTCCATCATTCTCTCCATTTTAGAGCTTGAAGTGGAAGGGGTGGATTCCTCTCTAAAAGATACTCTCTCCCTCAGCTGATAGGCCATCTCAAGGTCAAACCCTTCAGGAAACTTGTTTAAAGCTGAGCCTTGTGGAGGTTTTAGATTTGGGGAAAGTGCATTATATACACTGTTAAATCTGGTACAATAATCTTGCACACTTTCCCCAGTGTTTCTATGGAGGTTCTTGTAGTCAGAAAGGACTTGGAGAGGGTTTTTCTTTACTTCCCATTTTTTTAAGAATGTTTGATGGAAGGCTTCGAGATCATTAATACTATGGGGGGTTCAACCTTTGAACCATTTTCTTACTTCTCCCCCTAAACTCTGAGAAAATAATCTAAGCTTGACAGAATCATCATCAACTTCATTTATGTCAAAGTAGTCATTCATCTTATCCACATGTTGTGATGCAGTTATAGCATTCCTAGCATCATATAATGGAATTTTGGACTGATAGTCCTCTGGGAGATTGACTAATGGTACAGGAAGGACTAAGGGAGCATACCATGTTGCCATGATATGTGGTGGAGGTGGATTTACAAGAGGTGGATTAACAAAAGGGAAAGTGGGCTGAAGTGGAGTGGTTTGAATAGTGGATGGACCAAGAATAGATTGCTGAGCTGATCTTGGATGAGAGACACCTAGGTTGTGAAGGAAATGTAAATCAGGAGGTGTTGTTTCTCTTCTACCAGGATGTTCACTTGTTTCAAGAGAATAAAGTGAAGAATCAGAATCTAACTGATCTAAATCACCAAGAGACCTAGTTCTAAAAGGATTCACTAAGTCAACTTGTGATTGTTGTAGAGCTATAAGATTTTTAAGAAATGAATTAGCTCTCAAGGGTAATCTAAAAATAATTGATAATTTAATCTTAGGAGACTTCCTAAGGATACTTTCTGGGTTATCAACTATCTCAGGTGGATCAGGGTCAGGGTAGGCTATAGTGTGAATCTTTCTAGGAGCCACTATGATGTGTTTTTCCGACCCAAATAAACAGGAAAAGTTCAACCAGGTATGAAAATATTTGAAAGGTTTACTAATCTGTTTACACAAATCTTAATCCTATAGTCCTCTAACTGAGTTTAAATGATATTAGAATGATCATGGTTCTTCCCAGTGGAGTCTTAAGTTCTGTTAAGGATTGTGGAGTCACCAAGTGGAATATTTTAGCTCTTTTCAGAGGTAAAATTTTTTATGGTCCACCACCATGTTTATTGAATACCAATCTGAAATATTTTTAGGTTTTGTGAGTTATTTTTCTGTTGTGTGGTTTCTAAGAATGTCCTGACTCTGTTTCAAAACTTAGTTATGGTCATGAGACAAAGACAGTCTACTCTTATGTCTAAGCCAACTAATTTTTCAAGGTTAGATAAAGTCTTATGAGAATCCTAGGGTTTGCCTAGTTTGTCACTTATTCAAACAAGTTTCATCATGATTACCATTTCTTGGTAGTGCTTGAAAAGGCTTCTTGTTACTCACTGCACAATTTTCTTGAATCAAGGGTTTTCTAAGGTCTTTAAAGGTATAAAAAACACTCAAAATCCCCAGTGGAGTCGCCAGAAATGTTAGGAATCTATAATTTTAGTAGATTGGTGAGACTAGAACTGCAGAAGCAACATCGTTTCAACCACTTTGGGATTCTAGGATATAGCCCTCCTGAATCCGGAGAGGGATCACTCCAATAAGTGCAAAGATGGATTTGTCTTTGACGTTTTGGGTAATGATATTAGGCTACTTATGAAGGCCAAGGGTTTTGTTTGTTTTTTGGATGGTTGAGCATGAATATTACTTGAGGGGAAAGTTCTAAATGTAAAAAAGTTTCAAAGGTGAGAAGTTTCAAGTGAATAGAACATCTTTGGCTAAAGAGATAGATATAACGCTGGTTTTTAGTCCATTGGGCTATGGAGTCATAACAGGGCTTTAATTGAGCAACAACATCAAGAGTGATCCAAGGGGCAAGTCATCTATATCACAAGATTATTGATATTAGAGTGATGGAATAGAAACAATAAAGTGTTGGAGGGATGGAAACTGATAATAATTTCACAAAGGATTTATAGTCAGTCCAAACAAGAAAAGCCTCTTAAGTAACTATTTAAAACCAACCAAGGACAGGGCTAACCATTGACTTCCTGGGCAAGTTTGTATTAAAGTAGCTTAATTGACAAACAGTCAAGTAATCCTCATAATTACCTTTAGAAAGTATGAAAACATATAAGAGAAGGCAAAGTGTAACTTAATATCAGATAAAGTACTTTTAAACCTAGTCTTCTTTCAGCTAACACCAAGGGAAACCTTCAGAATCTACCTTTGGAGAATAGAAGCTAGAAACAGGGAAAACCATAACTTTTCTAGTCTAACTTTAATAAGAAAATAAGGAAAATAAATTTCTAGAACAATGTTTAAAGAAAAGTGTAGGACGAGGGAACTCCAGCATTCCTAACTGTTTATACTGTATTTAATCATTCTTAAATAAACAAATTGGAGGAAAACATTGAGATAAAGCTTATCAGTCAGAGAGGGGTACTGGTAAACAGTAAATCCTAACTCTATAAATGTTGTTCTGTATCAGAGAAAAGTGAACAATATTACATACATAGAAGGAAAAAAATAACAAAGAAAGGGGCAATTCACCAGTAATATAGACCAGGATCCCAAGAAACAACTTGTTATTGATGTCAAACCTGTTACAGTACTCAGGTCCAATGTTTTAGTTTAGTAATCATCTTCACTATCCAGCCTAACAAGTCTAACATAAACAGAGCTTCAAGGGCCAATGAACACTATTTACAGATAGAAGTCTCAAGCTTAATTATAATTCAAAGTTCTACAACCAACCCCTCACTCATCTTCTGCTGTAGTATATATAGAAGAATGAGGAGGTGAGATCTGATAAAATATTTCCAATTACAATTAATACAGACTTAATGGCTTCTTGGCCCTTGGGGGTCTCAATGAAGAAACTTACATAGGTGTCCTCTGTATTAAATGATTTACATAAGTATTTAAGCTCGGTGGGAGCTCTCTTTGACCTTTGAAGCTCTGTGTGATGTCAAGGTTACTCTGCTGATATTTTGTCATCATTTTTCCTGAAAAATTTATCCTCTGGCTATGTTGTGAGGTAGATATTTGGTCTTGATCAATAACTTTGGCCTCTGATTGAATACTTTGAGGCACAGGTGGCATTTTAGTAGCTGGGAGGAATCAATTTGCCTCGAATGTGGTGGTGGAGGATTTCTGTTGATAAAAAACTTAAGGTTTTCTTTAAACTGTGTTTTAATTGGGGATTAGGATTTTGATAATCATTCTTAGCCGTGATCCCCACAAATCTATCTTCAATCTTCTGTCCTGGTACATTTTTGTCTTCGACACTGATACTCTCTGATTGTGCTTGATTTACTGTGTTTTTTGCTGATGTGCAGGGCTGCGCAGGGGTGATATGGCATCAATGCCTCATGAATCACTGATGAAACGTGAATTTTAAACCCTGCGAATGATTTTCTTTGGTGAATCGAAGGCAGGAGGATCGTCACCCTCTGCCTTTGAAATTTCTTCAGTCATGGGGGAAGAATCACTTGGAACCCTACACAATACAAAAAATATTAAAAAATCCTACATGTATAGGTTTATTGTTGCGGGAGGACATCTAAGGAGAGAATGGCCTTTGGATGGCATCATCCAATGGTCGAGATTGATCAAAAATGGGTCAAAAAGAAAAAGGGAGAATTTAAATCGGAGCCGTCGATCGCGCAGAGATCGACGATCAAGAACGGATGCAAAAAGTCAAAGAAAAGGAGTCATTTTTTGGAAAAAATGGAGAAATGGGTTAAAACCTGTGTTTTGGACAAAAATGGTCACGAAATTAGGTTTGGGAACTGGGACAAATGTGGGCCGTCAGATGGGATCGTCCCACACGATCAACGGTGGAGGACGACGCCACAAGACCTTAAAAAAAAAACCCAGACTTCAAGCCTTATTTAAACCATGCTGAGTAAAGTCCCCAGATCTGGATTTTCTGATCGGACGAGAAACCATGGAGAACCGCCCCAATAGAAAAATGCAGCATGGATGTCGATGTGGCGCTGGGACCACTGACACTGCTGTGGACGAGGGGATCGGGCGATGAAATATGGGCTATCGATCTGTAGATCAGATTGACGGTGGAGATCTATTAAATACCACGTCGTAGCTTGGTTAACTTTCGGGCATCTTTGAAGAGCGATCACCGTCCGATGAGCAGCCTCAGATCGGATGATGCGCATCAATATCGCGTCAGGTCCACGTCCGATCTTTAACGTGCGATGAGCGGCAGTTTTCTGAACAGTGCACAAGACACGTGTCGGGCGGTGTATGGAATCGCTGTCGATCGGGAAAAAATCACCTTCCGCTTGAAGGTAGTGCGATGGATACCGCATGGTTTTTGCTATAGTGATTGGCTGGTGGGGACCACTGGGTTGATAGGTCACGCACCATCCGATCTTCAGATCAGATCGACGGTGTGGAGCGACTGAAATTTCGCGCTCACGGAAATTTTAAGAAATTATAAAAAATCGACAAATTAATATAAACAAAGGTTTAAAATATTAATTTCAACGTGGCTTGGCGCCCGACTGCGGGGCCATGGGTTATATGAAGGGTAATATGACCGGGGGGGTTAAAGGGGGCGGGGGGCTAATCGCAATTGGGAAATGAGATAAACGCTTGGAAGGCTGGCCCTTGGTTCTAGCACCAGGGCTTATGGAAGGGAGGGCTAAAGACCTAGCCCAAGGGGGCTTAATTCCGTAATATGAAAATGTGTTTTTTAGGCATTTTTCAATGATTTTCAAAGGTTTTGAGGGTTTTGATAAGGAAAATAAGGAGCCTCTAAACCTTATCAAAGGGTTTTTGATGAAGGGGCAAGGGGAAAGACATGAAAATGAAGGATTTCATGGGAGAGGGAAAAGAAAAGATGAGGTTAGTTTTGGAGGAGAGGAAGGGGGAAAAATAGTGTTTTCAGCAGTAATCTGTCTTGAAAATCTGCAGGATTTCTAAATGTAGAATAGGCACAGTAGTGAAGATTGGGACCGAGGTATGAGGCCTTCAAGAGTCTTCAAGAGCCAACACTTTTTAGCAATAAATTTGTTCCTTCAAGGCTCCAAAGTTTTAGCCACCTTTTTCTATAACAAATTTTATAGGTGGCTAAAGATATGGAATAATAATCAAGAGGCTCTATGTTTAGAGATCTCAGTTGTCCTTAATTACTAGTTGCATTATATCATCAATACCATTGTGAAAACATGAAAGCAGGAAATCTAACACTAAAAAACAGATTAATATATATGAAATAATAATCAAGAGGCTCTATGTTCAGAGATCCCGGTTGTTATTAATTACTAGTTTCATTAATCTTTAACACTATTGTGAAATCTTGAAAGTAGGAAATATAACACTAAACAATGGATTGAGATATATGAAATAATAATCAAGAGGCTCTATGTTTAGAGATACCGGTTGTCCTTAATTACTGGTTGCATTATATCATCCATACCATTGTGAAAACATGAAAGCAATAAATCTAACACTAAACAATGGATTAAGATATATGAAATAATAATCAAGAGGCTCTATGTTCAGAGATCCCAGTTTTCCTTAATTACTGGTTGCATTATATCATCAATACCATTGTGAAAACATGAGAGCAAGAAACAATAAATCTAAGTAAACTAGTTCACAAATTACAACTATGAAAACTAAGAAGTGCACTTAGCTCGGTGTGGGGGGCCTTCCACCCTTGCCTTGTGCACAGTAAGTAAACTCAACTACTCAAGACTTCAAGAAAACAATCATCATGTAGCAGCATCAAAATATGATAGAACAAATCCTCTATTATGTCTTCAAGTCTCAAAGATGATAATAATAAGTCATATAAGTTCCAATGTCAAAGCCTTCAACATGTGAGGCTTAAATAGATAAAATATCTAAAAAACTGATCTAAATTGTCTCAAGTAATCATAAATATCCATATCCTATCATATCAAGTCGAATCCATCGATCATATCCATCATAATCTTGAAAACTCCCATAAAATAAGAGTGTTGACCTAGTTTCTAGGGATCCCCCATAAAGACTGCTCCTATTTGACTGCCTTTGATTGAGCCTATTAAAGCCAAATATGACTTTACCAATAGGTGTACTATTACTCCTAGTTCCTTAGCTTTCTAGAAACATATCTATGTCAAGCCCAAGTGTCCTGCACATATAAAAACCATCATGCTATTACGGGAATTTCTGCTATTGTCCAAAATTGCACTTAAATTCCAATTTTTACAAAAAAATCTAATAATTGACAAACATAAATTAAATACCTGTATATGAATCTTTAGGTCTATGTGAGGTGAATATGATGGTAAATGTATGGATAATGTAGCAAAATAAAATGTATTTCTTAAGCAAAAAGAGATAGAAAAAAGGGCCCAACACTAACACTAACCTTGACCAAACCCTTAACCTTAAACTTAACCTTAACCTTAACCTTAACCTTCCCCTAAGCTTAACCTTAACCCTTAACCTTAACCTTAATAAACCCATAACCTTAACCGAACCCGAACCTTGACCTTAACATTACCCTTAACCTTCACTATAACCTAACATTACCTTAACCTTAACCTTAACTAAACCCTTAACCTTATCCTTAATCTTAACCTTAACCTTACCCTTAACCTTGACCTTAACCTAATCTTAATCTTATCTTTACCTTAACCTTGACTTTACCCTTAACCTAACCTTAACCTTAACCTTCACCCTTAACCTTAACCTTAACCTTCACTATAACCTATCTTTAACGTAAACCTTAACCTTAACTATAACCTAACCCTAACCTTACCCTAACCATAACCTTAACCTTAACCTTAACTTGAACCTTTACCCTAACCTTAACCTTAACCTTACCCTTACCCTTAACTTAACCTTATCTTAATCTTTACTTAACCTAACCTTAACCTTAACCCAACCTTAACCTTGACCTAAACTTAACCTTGACCTTAACTTTAACCTTATATTACCCTTAATCTAACCTTAACCTCAGCTATAACCTTAACCTTAAGGTTATGGTTAAGGTAAGGTTAAGATAAGGTTAAGGGTAAGGTTAAGTTTACGTTTAGGTTAAGGTTATGGTTAAGGTAAGGTTAAGGGTAAAGTTAAGGTTAAGGTTAGGTTAAGGTTAAGATAAGGTTAAGGGTAAGGTAAAGGTTAGGTAAAGGTTACAGGTTATAATTGAGGTTAAGGTTAGGTTAAGGGTAAGATAAGGTTAACCTAACCTTAACCTTGACCTTAACTAGAACCTAACCCTAACCTTGACCAAACCGTTAACATTAACCTTAACCTTAACCTTAACCTTGACTTTACCCTTAACCTAACCTTACCCTAGCCTTACCCAAACCATAACCTTTACTTAACCCTAACCTAACATTAACCTTGACCTTAACCTTAACCTAACCATAACCTTGAACTTAATTATAACATAACCCTAACCTTGACCAAACCCTTAACCTTAACATAACCTTAACCTTAACTTTACCCTTAACCTTACCCTTAACCTTAACCAAACCCTTAACATTAACCTTAACCCAACTAAACCCATAACCTTAACCTTAACCTTACCCTTAACCTTAACCTAACCATAACCTTAAACTTAAGGTTAAGGTTAGGTTAAGGGTAACGTTAAGGTTAGGTTAAGGTCAAGGTCAAGGTTAATCTTAACCTAACCTTAACCTTAACCTTAACCATAACCTTAAAATTAACCTAACCTTAACCTTGACATTAACTATAACCTAACCCTAAACTAGACCAAACCTTTAACCTTTACCTTAACCTAATTAAACCCGTAACGTTAACCTTAACCTTACACTTAACCTTAACTTATCCTTAACCTTGACAGGTTTAGTCAGGTTAAAGTTAAAGTTAAGCTTACGATTAGGTTAAGCTTAAGGTTAAGGTTAGGGTTAGGTTAAGCATAAAGGTTAAGGTTAAGGGTTTTGTTATTAGAAGGTTAAGGTTAACGTTAAAATACGCCTTCACCTTAACCTTGAATTTAACCTTAACCTTCCCCTAACCCTAACCCTAACCTTAACATAACCTTAACCTTAAATTTAACTTTACTCTAACCTTAAGGGTTTAGTCAGGTTAAGGTTAAGGTTAAGGGTTTGGTCAAGGTTAGGGTTAGGTTATAGTTACAATTAAGGTTAAGGTTAGCGTTAAGGTTAACCTTCACCTTCACCTTAACCTTAACCTTACCCTTACCCAACCTTAACCTTAACCTAACCTTAACCTTAACTTTACCCTTAACCTAATCTTAACATTAGCTTTACCCTTAACCCTAACCTTGACCAAACCCTTAACCTTAACCTTAACCTGACTAAACCCGTAACACCTAAACCTAACCTTGACCAAACCCTTAACCTTAACCTTAACCTGACTAAACCCGTAACCTTAACCTTAACCTTAACCATACCCCCTTAACCTTAACCTTAACCTAACCTTAACCTTAACTTAAACCTAACCCTAACCTAAACCAAATGCTTAACCTTAACCTCTACCTTAACCTTTACCCTAACCTTAACCCTAACCTTTCCCTTAACCTTAACCTTAACCCTAACCTTACCCTTAACCTTAACCTTAACCTGAGGTTAACATTATGATTAAGGTTAAGGTTAAGGATAAGCTAAGTTTAAGGGTAAGGTTAAGGTCAAGGTTAAGGTTAGGTTAAGGGTAAAGTGAAGGTTAAGATGAAGGTTAATGGTAAAGTTAAGGTTAAGGTTACGAGCTTAGTCAGATTAAGGTAGTGTTAGGTTATAGTTAAGGTTAAGGTTAGGTTAAGGGTAAAGTTAAGGTTAAGGCTAGGTTAAGGTTAAGATAAGGTTAAGGTTAAGGTTAAATGTTAAGGTTAATATTAGGTTAAGGGTAAAGTTAAGATTAAGGTTAGGGTTAAGGTTAGGGGAAGGTTAAGGTTAAAGTTAGGTGAAGGTTAAGGTTACGGGTTTAGTTAGGTTAAGGTTAAGGGTTAGGTGTTACGGGTTTAGTTAGGTTAAGGTTAAGGTTAAGGTTAAGGATTTGGTCAAGGTCAGGGTTAGGCTATAACCTTACCCATACCCTTAACCTTGACCTTAACTATAACCTAATCCTAACCTTGACCAAACCCTTAACATTAACCTTAACCTTGACATTAACCATAACCTTAACCTTCACCTTAACCTTAACTTTAACCTAAGCCTAACCTTAACCTTACCCTTAACTTTACCTATAACCAAACCCTAACCTTGACCTTAACTATAACCTTAACCCTAACATTAACCTTAACCTTACCCTAATCTTAACCTTAACCTAACCTTAACCTTGACTTTACCCTTAACCTAACCTTAACCTTAACATTAAGCTAACCTTAAACTTACATTAACCTAACTTAACCTTAACCTTGACCTTGACCTTGACCTTAAATTTAACTTTACCCTTAACCTAACCTTAACCTTAACTATAACCTAACCATAACGTTGACCTTAACTTCACCTTTAACCTTAACCTTAACCTTAACCTTAACCTTGACTTTACCTTAACCTAACCTTAACCTTAACCTGACTAAACCTGTAACCTTAACCTCACCCTTAACCTTAACCTGAACCTTTACCCTTAAGGTTAGGTTAAGGGTAAAGTCAAGGTTAAGGTTAAGGTTATGGGAAGGTTAAGGTTAAAGTTAAGGTTAAGCCTTAACCTTAACCTTAACCTGACTAAACCCAAACCTTAACCTTAACCGTAACTTTACCCTTAACCTAATCTTAACCTTAACCTTGACTTTAACCTTGACCTTAACCTTAACCTTGACCTTAGCTATAACCTAACCCTAACCTTGACCAAACCTTAACCTTGACCTTAACTATAACCTAATGCCTAACCTTTACCAAACCCTTAACATTTACCTTAACCTTTTCCTTAACCTTAACCTTAAGCTTAACCTTACCCTTAACCTTAAACTTAATATTGACCTTAACTATAACCTAACCCGAACATTAACCTAACCTTAACATTGACCAAACCCTTAACGTCACCTTAACCTTGACTTTACCCTTAACGTAACCTTAACCTTGAGCTTAAACTTACCCTTAACGTTAAGCTTAACCTTAACCTTAACTTGAACAAACCTGTAACCTTAACCTTAAACTTACCCTTAAACTTAACATTAAACTTAACCTTGACCTTAACTATAACCTAACCCCAACCTTAACCAAACCTTAACCTTAACCTTAACCTTGAATTTACCCTTAACCTTAACCTTACCCTTACCCTTAACCTATTCTTAACTTTACCCTAACCTTAACCTTACGTTAGGTTATATTAAGGTTAAGGTCAAGGTTAATGTTTGCTCAAGGTTAGGGTTAGGTTATAGTTAAAGTTAAGGTTATAGCGAAGTTTAAGGTTTAGACACGTAACCTTAACCATGGTTTAGGGGGGTAAGTTTAAGGTTAATGGTAATGTTAAGGTTAGGTTAATGTCAAAGTCAAGGTTAAGGTTAAAGTTAAGTTCAAGGTTAAGGGTAAAGTTAAGGTCAAGGTTAGGGTTAGGTTATAGTTAAGTTTAAGGTTAGGTTAAGGTTAAGGTTAAGGTTACATGTTTATTCAGGTTAAGGTTAAGGTTAAGGTCAAGGTTAGGTCCAACTTAACCTTAACCTGACTAAACCCGTAACCTTAACCTTAACCTAATCTTAACCTTAACCTAACCATAACCTTGACTTTACCTTAACCTAACCTTAACCCCTTAACCTTAACCTTCCCATAATCATAACCTTAACCTTAACCTAAACTTAACCTTAACCTAACTATACCCTTAACCTTAACCATACCCTTAATATTAACCATACACTTAATCTTAACCTTACCTTTAACCGTAACCTTCACCTTAACTTTACCCTTAACCTTGAACTTAACCTTAAACATAAGATTAACCTTCCCCTAAACTTAACCTTAACCTTACCCTTACCCTTAACCTTAACCTTGACTTTACCCTTAACCTTACCTTACCCTTAAACTTGACTTTACTCTTAACCTAACCTTCACCTTGAACTTAACTATAACCTAACCCTAACCTTGACGAAACCTTAACCATAATATTAACCTTAACCTTACCCTTAAGCTTTACCTTAACCTTAACTATAACCTAACCCTAACCTTACCCTAACCTTAACCTTAACCTTAACCTAACCTTGACCTTACCCTTAGCCTAACCTTACCCTTAAGCTAACCTTAACGTAACCTTAACCTTAACTTTACCTTAACCTTGACATTACCCTTAACCATAACCATAAATTTAACCTTAAATTAACCTAACATTAACCTTAACTATAACCTAACCCTAACCTTATCTTAACTATAACCTTACGGTTAATGTTGAGGGTTTGGTGAAGGTTAGGGTTTGGTGAATGTTAGGGTTAGGTTATAGTTAAGGTTAAGGTAAAAGTTAAGGGTAAGGTTAAGGTTAATATTATGGTTAAGGTTTGGTCAAGGATAGGGTTAGGTTATAGTTAAGGTCAAGGTGAAGGTTAGGTTAACGGTAAAGTCAAGGTTAAGGGTAAGGTAAGGTTAAGGGTAAAGTCAATGTTAAGGTTAAGGGTAAGGTTAATGTTAAGGGTTAAGGTTAAGGGTAGGGTAGGGTCAAGGTTAAGTTAAGGTTAAGGTTAAGGTTTGGTGAAGGTTAGGGTTAGGTTATAGCTAAGGTCAAAGTAAAGGTTAGGTAAAGGTTAAGGTTATAGTTTTAGTCAGGTTAAGGTTAAGGTTAAGGTTAAGGTTAGGTTAAATGTAAAGTTAAGGTTAAGACCCATAACCTTAACCTTAACCTTAACCTTGAACTTAACTATAACCTAACCCTAATCTTAACCTTCACTTTACCCTTAACCTTAACCTAAATTTAACCTTAACCTTCCCATAACCTTAACCTTAACCTGACTAAACCCAAAACCTTAACCTTAACCTGAATTAACTCGTAACCTTAACCTTACCCTAGCCTTAAACATAACCTTATCCTTAACCTTAACTTCACCCTTAACATAACCTAACTATAACCTAACCTTAACCTTAACCATAACCTTAACCTTAACCCTAACCTAACCTTAAACTTAACTTTACCATTAACCTAACCTTAACCTTAACTTTAACCTTAACTTAACCTAACCTTAATCTTAACCTAATCATAACCTTAAACTTACCTTAACCTAACTTAACCTTAACCTTCCCCTAACCTTAACCTTAACATTAACCTTAACCCTAACCTTAACCTTAACATAACCTTGGCCTCGACTTTACCCTTAACCTTAACCTTAACTTGACTAAACCCGTAACCTTAAATGTAACCTAACTCTAACATTACCCTAACCAAACCCTTAACGTAACCTTAACCTTAACCTTAACCTTACCCTTACCCTTATCTTAACC
Organism: Pinus albicaulis; assembly: GCA_034641835.2. Taxonomy (NCBI): domain Eukaryota; kingdom Viridiplantae; phylum Streptophyta; class Pinopsida; order Pinales; family Pinaceae; genus Pinus; species Pinus albicaulis. The sequence continues at coordinate 193,735 of JAXQQM020085724.1, forward strand.
TTAACCTTGACCTTAACCTTAACCTTGACCAAACCCTTAACCTCAACCTTAACCTGACTAAACCTGTAACCTTAACCTTAACCTTAACCTTAACTATAACATAACCCTAACCTTGACCAAACCCTTAACCTTAACTTTAACCTTCCCCTAACCTTAACCCTAACCTTAACCTTAACCTTATTAAACCCTTAACCTTAACCTTAACCTTAACCAAACCTGAACCTCAACCTTAACTTTACCCTTAACCGTCACTATACCTAACCTTACCTTTACCTTAACCTTAACCAAACCCTTAACCTTAACCTTAATCTGAACCTTAACCTTACCCTTAACCTTGACCTTAACCTAACCTTAACCTTAACTTTACCTTAACTTTAACCTTAACCTTCACCCTTAACCTTAACCTTAACCTTCACTATAACCTATCCTTAACCTTAACCTTAAATATAACCTAACCCTAACCTTACCCTAACCATAAACTTAACCTTAACCTTAACCTTTACTCTAACCTTACCCTTAACCTTATTTTAACCTTTACTTAACCTAACCTTAACCTTAACCTAACCCTAACCTTTACCTAACCTTAACCTTGACCTTAAATTTAACCTTATATTACCCTTAACCTAACCTTAACCTCAACTATAACCTTAACCTTAAGGTTATGGTTAAAGTAAGGCTAAGATAAAGTTAAGGGTAAGGTTAGGTTAACGTTATGGTTAAGGTAAGGTTAAGGGTAAAGTTAAGGTTAGGGTTAGGTTAAGGTTAAGATAAGGTGAAGGGTAAGGTTAAGGTAAAGGTCAAGGTTAAGGTTAAGATAAGGTTAACCTAACGTTAACCTTGACCTTAACTATAACCTAACCCTAACCTTGACCAAACCCTTAACATTAAACTTAACCTTAACCTTAACCTTGAATTTACCCTTAACATAACCTTACCCTGACCTTACCCTAAGCATATCCTTTTCGTAACCTTAACCTATTCTTAACCTTGACCTTAACCTTAACATAACCTTAACCTTGACCTTAATTATAACCTAACCCTAACCTTGACCTTAACTATAACCTTAACCTTAACCTTAACTTTACGCTTAACCTTAACCTTCACCTAACTAAACACGTAACCTTAACCTTAACCTTAACCTTAACCTTCACCCTTAACCTTATCCTTAACCTTAAGGTTAAGGTTAAGGTTAGGTTAAGGGTAAGGTTAAGCTTAAGGTTAAGGTCAAGGTCAATGTTAACCTTAACCTAACCTTAACCTTACCTTAACCTTTGCCTAACCTTAACCTTAACCTTAACCATAACCTTAACCTTGACCTTGACCTTAACAACAACCTAACCTTAACCTTGACCAGACCCTTAACCTTAACCTTAACCTAAATAAACCCGTAACATTAACCTTAACCTTACACTTAACCTTGACTTATCCTTAGTCTTGACGGGTTTAGTTAGGTTAAGCTTAAGGTTAAGGTTAAGTTTACGATTATGTTAAGGGTAAGGTTAAGGTTAGGGTTAGGTTAAGGATAAAGTTTAAGGTTAAGGTTAAGGGTTTGGTTATTGGACGATTAAGGTTAAGGTTAAAGTTAACCTTCACCTTATCCTTGACTTTAAGCTTAACCTTCTCCTAACCTTAACCATAACCTTAACCTTAACCTTAAGTTTAATATTACTCTAACCTTAAGGATTTAGCCAAGTTAAGGTTAACGTTAAGGGTTTGGTCAAGGTTAGGGTTAGGTTATAGTTAAAGCTAAGCTTAACATCAAGGTTAAGGTTAACCTTCACATTAACCTTAACCTTAACCTTAACCTTACCCTTACCTAACCTTAACCTTAACCTAACCTTAACATTAACTTTACCCTTAACCTAACCTTAACCTTAACTTTAACTTTAACCCTAACCTTGAACAAACCCTTAACCTTAAGCTTAACCTGACTAATGTCGTAACACATAAACCTAAACTTGACCAAACCCTTAACCTTAATCTTAACCTAGCTAAACCCATAACATTAACCTTAACCTTAACCTTACTCCCTTAACCTTAACCTTAACCTAACCTTAAGGTTAAGGTTAAGGTTATGGGTTTAGTCAGGTTAAGGTTAAGGTGAAGGTTAAGGTTAGGTTAAGGGTAAATTTAAGGTTAAGGTGAAGGTTAATGGTAAGGTTAAGGTTAAGGTTACGAGTTTAGTTAGGTTAAGGTAGTGTTAGGTTATAGTTAAGTTTAAGGTTAGGTTAATGGTAAAGTTAAGTTTAAGGTTAGGATAAGGTTAAGGGTAAGGTTAAGGTTAAGGTTAAGGTAAAATGTTAAGGTTAAGATTAGGTTAAGGGTCAAATTAAGGTTAAGGTTAGGGGTAAGGTTAGTTGAAGTTTAAGGTTAAAGTTAGGTTAGGGTTAAAGTTACAGGTTTAGTCAGGTTAAGGTTAAGGTTAAGGGTTTTCTCAAGGTTAGGGTTAGGTGTTACGGGTTTAGTCAGGTTAAGGTTAAGGTTAAGGGTTTGGTCAAGGTCAAGGTTAGGCTATAACCTTACCCTTAACATTAAACTTTACCTTAAGTATAACCTAACCCTAACCTTATCCAAACCCTTAACATTAACCTTAAATTTAACCTATACTTAACCTTAACATTAACCTTAACCATAACCTTAACCTTCACTTTAACCTTAACTATAACATAAGCCTAACCTTAAACTTACCCTTAACTTTACCTATAACCTAACCCTAACCTTGACCTTAAAGATAACCTTAACCCTAACCTTAACCTTAACCTTGCCCTAATCTTAACCTTAACCTAACCTTAACCTTGACTTTACCCTTAACCTAACCTTAACCTTAACCTAACCTTAAATTTACCTTAACCTAACTTAACCTTGACCTTGACCTTGACCTTGACCTTAACCTTAACTTTAACTTTAACCTTAACCTTACCTTAACCTGAATTATAACCTAAGCCTATCCTTGAACTTAACTTTACCCTTAACCTTGACCTTATCCTTAACCTTAACCTTGACTTTACCTTAACCTAACCTTAACCTCAACCTAACTAAACTTGTAACTTTAACCTTACCCTTAACCTGAACCTGAACCTTTACCCTTACGATTAGGTTAAGGGTAAATTAAAGGTTAAGGTTATGGTTATGGGAAGGTTAAGGTTTAGGTTAAAGTTAAGGTTAAGGCTTAACCTTAACCTTAACCTTAACCTAACTAAACCCAAACCTTAACCTTAACTTTACCCTTAACCTAATCTTAACCTTAACCTTGACTTTACCCTTAACGTAACCTTAACCTTGACCTTAACGATAACCTAACCCTAAACTTTACCAAACCTTAACCTTAACCTTAACCTTAACATTCCCATACTGATCCAGATTTATGCAGGAATGCAATAGAATAAACATATAACCATAAATACAAAGATGCAGCAGAAATAACACTTCATTTCATTAATATCAAAAAACTGAAATTTTCTTATAGACATAATGGAAATAAAACTAGCTAGGGCACTGGTAGCTATCTCTAAGAAGAGATGTGGTGGCTACATGCCTTTGAACTGAGTTACAATGAGGCTCAAGGGCCTATTTATTATTTAGAAACGATGGGAAATCCTAAACAGCCAAAACCCTAACCCTAGGAGATGAAGCGCCAAAACTATGGGCCTAGTTTCGGTAAGTTGGTGTTTCAACTTCCCAGGGGCGTAACTTTGGCACACGATCTCCGTTTGACACATACCATACCTTGTTAGAAATATATATCTGAGGATTAAAATTTTTGAATGAGCAAAACCAGTCCATGGACCCAAAAAATGTCGTTTATGGCCTCAAAATCGCTCCAGAAGTTTAGGACCTGAAAAACTGCTAAAAATAGTAAGTTGTGCCGACACTGAAAAAGCTAAAAGAGACAATGGTGGGGCCCCAAGTGGAATAGGTTGGTGACCATAAATATCCACCTGGATCATTCCTCCCCCCTTAGGAATCAATGGTCCCCATTGCATTAAGTTCCTCCATTATATGAGGAAATTTCTGCTGAACTTGGTCTTTGGTGAACCACTTTCCTTGGTGCAGAAGTTGGCCAGCTTTGACAACCCGATACAGTTGGATATTCTGTTGGTGAATGTTCTTCATTTTCATGTCCATGATAGAATATGTGGTGGCATGTTCCATGTAGTTTGGATTTAACTCTATTGGTGTGACTTGTTCTGGAGTGTCAGAGGTGTCCAGTAGAGGTGGAAAGTAAGGACGAAGGTGGTCCACATTGAATACTGGGTGCAGACCAAGGAATGGTGGAATACTGAGCTTGAAGGCATTGTTCCCTATAGCCTTGGTGATGGTGTACGGGCTCTATCGGAGCGGGCGAAGCTTGCGGTGGGGTCCAGTGAGCCGCTCCTTCTGCAAATGTAGCCATACTTTGTCGCCCACTTGGAATTCATGTGGCACCCGATGTTGATCATGGCATTGCTTATACTTAGCATTGGCTCTGTCCAATATGTCATGAAAATATTCGCGGATGTGTTGAATGTGTTCGATGAAGCTATTTTCTTTGTCAACTTCAGACTGGACATGAGCCGAAACAGCCTGAGTAGCCGCAAATGGCATGGCTACGTTAATTGGACGTAATGGCTGGAATCCCAAGCCCACCTGAAAGGGGCTATGACCGATTGAACTGTGGAGAGCCCGATTATGAATATTTTGTACATAGGGGAGGCTCTTGTCCCATGTGTGTGGATGATTTGAATTGTACATGTGCAAAATGTGTACAATCATTCTGTTGACGACCTCTGTCTGGCCATCTGCTTGGGGATGGAAAGCTGTGGACTTGGTGAGCTTGGTGTCTAGCATTGACTAGAAGCTAGACCAAAATGTGCTGAGGAACCTTCTATCCTGATCTGATATGATAGACTGTGGGATCCCAAAGTGCATCGACACTCGTTCAAAGAAGAGTTTAGCAGTGGCTTCTGCTGTGATATTCTTCTTGCAGGCTACCATAATGGCCATCTTCGAGAATCTGTCGACGACCATGAAAACACAGTCATTTCCATGCTTAGTAGAAGGAAAGCCCAACATGTAATCCATGGAGATGGATTCCCAAGGTCGACTAGGGGTAGGTAGCGGAGTATATAGGCCTTGCTTCTTGATGGTCAGTTTGGCAATGGCATAGGTAGTGCAGGATCCGATGTGCTTCTCGACATCCTTTCGAAGGTTCAGCCAATAGAAATAATAATGAAGTACATCTACTGTTTTCTCAACCCCGAAATGCCCAGCAACTCAACTGTAGTGTGCTTCCCATATCATCTTGGCATGCTCACTTGAAGGAACACAAAGGTGTCCCAGGTGGCATAAAAGTGCATCTTGGAGGTGAAAATTTGGAACTTGCGTACCCCCCAAGAGTGCCTTGTAAGTGTGGTCAAATTCTGGGTCGCTCTCGTAGAGAAGTGGCCAGTCAAAAGTCTCGTGCCCACAAGAGTTGAGAATGGTGGTGAGCACCACGATCGATGGTCGACTGAGCCAGTCTGCAACATTATTGGTGCTACCCTTCTTGTACTTGATGTTCAAATGAAACTGTTGTATATATGTGGACCACTTCTGATGGTGATAATTTTGCAACTTCCCTTGTGTCTGTATGAACTGTAGGGGCTGGTGATCTGTGTGGATGATTTTTTCCTTCCCCAAAATGTAATGCTTCCATTATCGACAAGCTTTCATAATGGAATACATTTCTTTTTCATAAGTGGGATACTTGCGAACTGTGTCAGACAATGTCTCACTATGATATGCCACTGGATGTCCATGTTGAGTAAGAAATTCCCCAATAGCATAGTTAGAGGCATCAATCTTGATCTCAAATGGCTGTTGCAAGTCTGGTAATGTGAGCACTGGGGCAGAACAAAGGCAACTTTTCAATTCTGTAAACACCTTCTGTTGAGGTTCCGACCAAAAGAATTTTTTTCTCGCTCCTCCCTTGGTGACTTGACTCAAGGGCCTAGTGATATGAGAGAATCCCAACACGAACATACAGTAGAAATTAGAAAGACCTAGAAAGCTGCGAAGCTCTGTTATAGTGGTTGGGGTTGGCCAACCCTCAATGACTTGGATCTTGGTTGGATCCACAAGCACCCCACTTTCATCAATAATGTATCCCAGATATTGAACCTGGGTCATGGCAAAAGTGTCCTTCTCCAAATTGGCACACAACTTGTGTTGCCACAATGTTTGGAGGACTTGTGAGATATGGTGAAGGTGCTCTTCCCAAGTCTTGCTGAAGATCATAATTTCATCCAAGTACACCACTACAAATGATTTTGTGAATGGCCACAATATGTTTTCCATCATCCTCATGAAGGTTGCGGGAGCATTTTTCAACCCAAAAGGCATGAACAACCATTCAAAAAGGCCTTCCTTGGCTTTGAAGGTAGTCTTCCACGCATCGGAGGGTTCAATTGGTACCTGGTGATACCCAAAAGTCAAGTCGATCATGCTGAAATATTTTTCACCTTTGAGTTGGTCCAGAAGGTCATCAATCCATGGGATTGGGCACCTATTCCGGATGGTGATCTTTTTCGGCGCCCGATAGTTAATATAGAGTCTCCACGTCCCATCCTTCTTTTATACCAACACGATCGGGCTCCGACAGGGTGATGAAATTGGTCGTATGTGACCTTTCTACAGCAACTCCTGAATCTGCCTCTTTATTTCATCGTTCTATAGAGTAGAGCACTGATAGATCAGTCCATTGGGTAGCGGCGCACCTGGGGTTAGATCAATCGGGTGCTTGACCTGACAGTGTAGAGGAACACCTGTGGGTGAGGTGAATATGTCCTTGTATTCCTCCATAACCTTATCCATTTTTTGTTGTCGTGCAGAGGAGCCCTGTCTGGAGGTCGTGGCCACAGTATTCTTCTTTCCCTGGGGGCAGATCATTAGGAAAATGAATTTCCTAGTTTTAGAAATGAGCTGACTGCATTGTTTTGCAGTAATCAAAGAGATAGCCGTAGGAGGTGGTACTTCTGGTATCCTGTACAACTTATTTCCCAAAGTAACAATAACAGCGCGAGGCCGAGACTCATACATAGTGTGATGCTTCCAAAAGTATGGTTGTCCTAATAATACATCAGAAACATCAATAAGAGCAACGTCACATAATACCTCTTTTGTGAAGGGCTTGATGGTATAGAGAAGGTGGCACTGCTGGTTGACACGAAGATCTCGTCCTTGGTGAAGCCACCCGATGGTGTATGGATGTGGGTGAGTTGTGGCCGACAAGCCCAATTGCTTCATGGCATCTAATGAAATGAGGTTATTTTGGCTCCCATTGTAGATAATGAAATGTACCGGGGAGCCCTTCACCCACATCTAGGAGTGGAAGAGACGTTCCTCCTCCTCTGGATCTTCCAGTTCCTCCTTCTGGATCTTCATAGTGGCAACAGTGGCATTGAGCTCTGCATCAATAATCTATTTCCCTTTGTCATTCCCCTTGTTAGGTTCTGATTCAGAGTCAGAGCATGCATCTGACTCAGAAGCCCTCATCTCAGCCACCAATGATTGCTTGGCCCGACACTCACTTGTGTTGTGAGTGGAGCTCTTATGGAACTCACACCACTTTCCCTTGTCCTTCTTTGGCTTTAAGGTGTTTTTCTTTGCTTGTGGCTTCGACAGGTTGTCTTGAGTCACCATGCCTTGGCTCTGTCATTTTTTCTACAGTTTGGGAGCACCCTTCCCTTGCTTTTGATTCGTAGATCCAAAGTCTCTCTTCTTCTGTTTGAATTTCTGCTCAATCTTGGCAGCATACCAGTATGCCGTACCAAGCGAGGAGATGTCGAGGAACTCCATTTCCTCCTGACTGTATCTGTGCAGACAACTGTGATACTTTAGCACCAGATGTTTCTTTGAATTTTTGACACCCAACTTGGTGCGCGGGGTATGGAGCAGATCTGTCACCTCATGCACATCTTGATCCCTTTGTTGTCACAGCGTGGTCCATTGTATGTACTTGTCCTCATAGCTCCCCACGGGATATTATTGTTCCTTGATGGCATCTCAGAAATAATTCCAAGTGGGTATGGTCTAGAACAGAGAGGGTTTTGTCTCATCCTTTTTCTCACAGTGGGTTTCCCACCAGTCCTTGACATGGGGGGCAGCTTTGAGGAGTGCAAAAATAATCTTCTCCCTGTCGAAAAATTCATGAACTGAGAAATATCCTTCTAATAGATTCAACCATCTATCTATGGCATCCAAATCTATTTGAACCTCAAATATGGGAATTTCAAAATTTACTTGTACCTTAAAAGCAGTCACACCTCCAGAGTGGCTGTTGGATGCATATGCGCCGTCAGTGGGCAGTCGTTGAAGGATCTAGGCAAAGTTATCCATCATCACATTCCTTTTTTTTTTGAGGGCCTCCTTGAGCAATATTTTGATAGGATCTCCTGCTCCCTCATCTTTCTTTTCATCCCCCATGAGCGTTCCTCGGGGTTTGCGAGGCTGATCTTGAAAAGGTTCCACCAGATCAAGCCTTAACTCCTTATACCCCGACCTCGTTGGGGACATGCAAAGAAAGATCAAGAAAAAGCAGACCACTCTGATACCAATAATCTAGATTTATGCAGGAATGAAACAAAATAAACATATAACCATAAATACAAAGATGCAGTGGAAATAACACTTCATTTCATTAATATCAAAGAACTGAATTTTTTTTACAGACATAATGGAAATAAAACTAGCTAGGGTGCTAGTAGCTATCTCTGAGAAGAGATGTGGTGGCTACAGGCCTCTGAACTAAGTTACAATGAGGCTCGAAGGTGTATTTATTATTTAGAGACAATGGGAAATCATAAACAGCCAAAACCCTAACCCTAGGAGATGAAGCACCAAAAATATGGGCCTCGTTTGGGTAAATTGGTGTTTCAACTTCCCAGGGGTGTAACTTTGGCATACAATCTTCGTTTCACGCGTACCATACCTTGTTAGGAATATCTATCCAAAGATTATAAAATTTTGAACGAACAACATTGGTCCATGGACCCATTTCACTCTCCGTTTTCCCAAAAAACATCGTTTAGGGCCTCAAAACGACTCCAAAAGTTCAGGACCCGAAAAACAGCTAAAAATAGTAAGTTGTGCCGAAACTGAAAAAACTGAAAGAGACAATGGTGGGGCCGCAAGTGGAATAGCCGGGTGACCACCAATATCCACCTAGATCACGTACCCATAACCTTAACCTTAACTATAACCTAACCTTAAGCTTGACCTTAACTATAGCCTAACCCTAACCTTAACCAAATCTTAACCTTAACGTTAAGGGTAAAGTTAAGGTCAAGGTTAGGGTAACCTTAACTTTACCTTAACCTTGACTTTACCCTTAAACTAACCTTAAGGGTAAAGGTTGAGGTTAAGGTTAAGGTTAAGGTTAAGGTTACGGGTAAGATTAGGGTTAAGGGTAAGGTTAGGGTTAAGGGTAAGGTTAAGGTTAGGGTAACCATAACCTTAACTTTACCTTAACCTTGACTTTATCATTAACCTAACCTTAACTTTAACCTTATCTTAATATTAACCTAACCTTAACCTTAACCTAACTATAACCTTACCTTAACATAACTTAACCTTAACCTTCACCTTGACCTTAACCTTAACTTTAACTTTACCCTAACCTTAAGGGTTTAGTCAGGTTAAGGTTAAGGTTAAGGTCAAGGTCAAGGTCAAGTCGAGGTCAAGGTTAGGTTATAGTGAAGGTTAAGTTTAAGGGTAAGTTTAAGGGTAAGGTCAAGGTAAAATTTCAGGTTAAGGTTAAGTTTAAGGTTAAGGTTAAGGTTAGGTTAATGGTGAAATTAAGGTTAAGGGTAAGGGTAAGGTTAAGGTTCAAGTTAAGGTTAGGCTAAGTTCAAGGTCAAGTTTAAGGTTAAGGTTAAGGTCAAGGGTTTGATCAAGGTTAGGGTTAGGTTAAGGTTAAGATTAGGTTAGGTTAAGGGTAAAGTCAAGTCTAAGGTTATGGTTAAGGTTAAGGGTAAGATAACATTAAGGTTAAGGTTAAGGCTAAGCTTAAGGTTAAGGGGGTAAGGTTAAGGTTAAGGTTAAAGTAAAGGTTACAGTTAGGTGAAGGTTAAGGTTACGGTTAGTTAAGGGTTAAGGTTAAGGTTAAGGGTAATATAAGGTTAAGGTTAAGGTTAAGGTTAAGATTAGGTTAAGGGTAAAGACAAACCTTAACCTTAACATTAAGTTTAACCTTAACCTTCCCCTAACCTTAACATTAACCTTAAATTTAACATTAACCTTAAACTTAACCTTACCCTAGCCATAACCTTAAGTTTACTCTTAACCTAACCTTAACATTACCTTGAACTTTACCTAACCTTAACCTTAACCTTAACCATAAACTTAACCTTCACCTTAACCTTAGCCTTGACCATAACTATAACCTAACCCTATCCTTGACCAAACCCTTAACCTTCACATTAACCTAACTAAACCCGTAACATTAACCTTAAACTTACCCTTAAACTTAACTTATCCTTAGCCTTAACCTTAACCATAATCTTAACCTCAGGTTAAGGTTAAGGATAAGGGTGAGGTTACGCTTAAGGGTAAAGGTTAAGTTTAAGGTTATAGGTTTAGTCAGGTTAAGGTTAAGGCTAAGGGTTTGGTCAAGGTTAAGGCTAAGGTTAAGGTCAAGTTTAAGGTTAAGGTTAGGGGAAGGTTAAGGTTTAGGTTAAGAGGTTAAGGGTTAGGTTAAGGTTAGGTTATAGTTAAGGTTAAGGGTAAATTTAAGGTCAAGGTTAGGGTTAGGTTATAGTTAAGGTTAATGTATGGTTAAGGCTAAATTCAAGGTTAAGGTTAAGGTTACGTTAAGGTTAATGGTGAAGTTTAAGGTAAATGTTAAGGTTAAGGTTAGGTTAAGGTTATAGTGAAGGTTAAGGTTAAGACCCGTAACCTTAACCTTCACCTTACCCTTAACCTTAACCTTAAGATAACCTTAACCTTGACTTTACCCTTAACTTAACCTCAAACTTAATTATAACCTAACCCTAACCTTGATCAAACCCTTAACCTTAACCTTAACTTTACCATTAACCTTAACCTTAACCTTACTAAACCCATAACCTTAACCTTAACTATAACCTAACTCTAACCTTGACAAAACCCTAACTTTAACCTTAACTTTACCCTTAACCTAACCTTAACCTTAATTATACCCTTAACCTAATGTTAACCTTAAACTAACCTTAACCTTACCCTTAACCTTAACTTAACCTGACCTTAACCTTAACTATAACCTAACACTAGCCTTGAACAAAACCTTAACCTTAACCTTAACCTAACTATAACCTTACCCTTAACCTTAACCTTAACCTTAACTATAACCTAACCCTAACCTTGACCAAACCCTTAACTTGACTAAACTCGTAACCTTAACCTTAACTTTAACCTTAACATTAACCTTTCGTCCTTAACCTTAATGTTAAACTAACCTTAACCTTAACTAAAACCTAACCCTAACCTTCAAAAAATCCTTAACCTTAACCTTAACTTTAACCATAACCCTAACCTTAACCTAACCTTAAACTTAACCTTAACCTTAAACTAACTTTAACCTTAACCTAACCTTAACATCAACCTTAGCCTAACTATAACCTTACCCTTAACCTTAACCTTGACATTAACCCTAACCTTGACCAAACCTTGACCAAACCCTTAACCTTAACCTTAACCTGACTAAACCCGTAACCTTACCTTTAACCTTAACCAAACCTTAACCTTAACCTTAAACTTAACCTAACTTTAACCTTAACTTTAACTTAACCTTGATTTTACCCTTAACCTAATCATAACCTTAACCGAACCCTTAACCTTGAACAAACATTTAACCTTAACCTTAACCTTAACTTTACCCTTAACCTAATCTTAACCTTAACCTAAACTTAACCAGGACTTTACCCTTAAGGTTAAGGTTAAGGTTAAGGTTACGGGTAAAGATAAGGTAATGGTTGAGTTTAAGGATACTGTTAGGTTATATTTAAGGTGAAGGTTAGGTTAAAAGTAAGATAAGGTTAAGCTTAAGGTTAGGTTAAGGTTAAGGTTATGGTTAAGGTTAGGTAAAGGTTAAGGTTAAGGTTAATGTTAAGCATTTGGTCAAGGTTAGGGTTAGGTTATAGTGAAGATTAATGGTTTAGTCAGGTTAAGGTTAAGGTTATGGGTAAGGTCAGGTTAAGGGTAAAGTTAAGGTTAAGGGTAAAGTCTAGGGTTTAGTCAGGTTTAGGTTAAGGTTAAGGGTTTGGTCAAGGTTAGGTTTCGGTTCAAGTTATGGGTTTAGTCAGGTTAAGGTTAGGTTAATGTTAAGGTTAAGGTTAAGGTTAAGGTTAAAGTCAAGGTTAAGGGTAAATTTAACTTTAAGGTTTGGTCATGGTTAGGGTTAGTTTATAGTTAAGGTTAAGATGTTAAGGTTAAGGTTAAGGATATGGTTAAGGTTAGGTTAAGTTAAAGTTAAGGTTAAGGTTTGGTCAAGGTTAGGGTTAGGTTATAGTTAAAGTTAAGGTTAAGGTCAAGGTTAAGGGTAAGGTTAAGGTTAATATCAAGTTAAGGGTAAAGTTAAGGTTATGGTTAGGGTAAGGTTAGGGTTAAGGTTAATGGAAGGTTAACATTAAGGTTATGTTAAGGGTAAATTCAAGGTTAAGGTTAGGTCAAGGGTAAGGGTTTGGTCAAGGTTAGGGTTAGGTTAATGTTAAGGTCAGGTTAAGTTTAAGGTTAAGGGTTTGGTCAGGGTTAAGGTTAGGTTATAGTTAAGGTTAAGGTTAGGGGAAGGTTAAGGTTAAGGTTAAGGTAAAGGATTTGGTCAAGGTTAGGTTTAGGTTATAGCTAAGGTTAAGGTTAGGTTAAGTTTAAGTTTAAGGTTAGGGGTTTAGTCAAGTTAAGGTTAAGGTTAAGGTTAGGTTAAGTTTAAGGTTAAGGTTAAGATTAGGTTAAGGTTAAGGTTAAGGTTAAGATAAGGTTAAGGTTAAGGTTAAGGTTAAGGTTAAGGGTGAAGGTTAAGGGTAAGATTAAGGTTAAGGTTAGGTTAAGATCAAGGTTAAGGTTAAGTTAGGTTAAGGTTAGGTTAAGGGTAAAGTCAAGGAGGTTTAAATTTAAGGTTAATGTTAAGGATATGGTCAAGGTTAAGGTTACGGGTCTTAACCTTAACATTCACTATAACCTAACCTTAACTATAACCTAACCTTATCCTTAAAAAAACCTTGACCTTAACCTTAACTTAAATGTAACCTTAACCTTAACCTTACTTTTAACCTTAACCTTAACCTTAACCTAACCTTATCCTTGACCTTAACTATAACCTAACCCTAACCTTTACCAAACCTTAACCCTAACCTTAACTTAACGTTAACCTTAACCTTAAAATCCCCATAACCATAACCTTAACCTTAACTTTACCCTTAAACTTAACCTTAACATTAACCTTACCCTTACCTAACTATAACCATACCCTTAACCTTAACCTTGACCTTAACTATAAGGTAACCCTAACCTTAACCTTAACCTTAACCCTAACGTTAACCTTAACTTTACCCTTAACGTAATATTAACCTCACCCTAACCTTACCCTTAACCTTAACATTAACCTTAGGTTAAGATTATTGTTAAGGTTAAGGATAAGTTAGGGTTAAGGGTAAGGTTAGGTTTAAGGTTAAGGTTAAGGTTACGGTTAAGGTTAAGGTAAAGGGTTTGGTCAAGGTTAGGGTTAGGTTATACTTAAGGTCAAGGTTAAGGTTATGTTATAGTTAAGGGTAACGTTAAGGTTAAGGTTAAGGTTAAGGTCAAGGTCAAGGTTAAGGTTAAGGATAAGGTCAAGGTCATGGTTAAGGTTAAGTAAATGTTAAGATTAGGTTAAGGGTAAGCTTAAGATAAGTTTAATGGTAAGGGTAAGGTTAAGGGTTTCTTCAAGTTTAGGGTTATGTTATAGTCAAGGTTAAGATTAATTTAAGGGTAAAGTTACGGTTAGGGTTAGGTTATGGTTAAGATTACGTTAATGGCAAAGTTAAGGTTAATTTTAGGTTAAGGTTAAGGCTATAGTTAAGGTCAAGGTAAGATAAGGTTAAGGGTAAGGCTAAGGTTACAGGTTTAGTCAGGTTAAGGTTAAGGTTAAGATTAAGATTAAGTTAAGGGTAAGGTTAAGGTTATGTTAAGGTTAAGGGTAAGGTTAGGTTTAGGTTATAGTTAAGGTCAAGTTTAAGGTTAAGTGTAAGGAAACCCTTAACCTTAACCTTAACCTTAACCTTTACCCTAACCTTACCCTAACCTTAACTATAACCTAACCCTAACCTTCACCAAAGCCGTAACCTTAACCTTAACTTGACTAAACCCGTAACCTTAACCTTACCCTTAACCTTAACCTTCATGCTTAACGATAACCTTAAACTTACCCCCTTAACCTTAACCTTAACCATAACCTGACTAAACCCATAACCTTAACCTTAACTTTACCCCTAACCTAACCTTAACCTTAACCTTAACCTTACCCTTACCTAACCTTAACCTTAACCTAAACTTAACCTTAACTTAGCCTTTAACCTTAAAATTAATCTTAACCTTAACTTTTATCTAACCTTAACCTTAAGCTTATCCATAACCTTAACCTTACCCTTAACCTTAAGCTTGAGCAAACCCTTAACCTTACCCTTAACCTTAACCTTGACCAAACCCTTGACCTTAACCTTAACCTAACCTTAACCTTGACCTTAACTATAACCTAACCCTAACGTTGACCAAACCTTTAACATTAACCTTAACCTTAACCTTACTCTAACCTTAACCTTAACTTTACTCTTAATCTAACCTTAACTTTACCCTTAACCTTAACCTTAGTCTTAACCTTGACTTTACCCTTAACCTAAAATTAAGGTTAATGTTAAGTTAGGTTAAGGTAAGGTTAAGGTCATGGTTAGGTCAAGGTTAACGTTAAGGATAAGTTAAGGTTAAGGGTATGATAAGGTTAAGGTTAGGGTTAGGTTATAGTTAAGGTTAAGGGTTTGGTCAAGGTTTGGGTTAGGTTATAGTTAAGGTAAAAGTTAAGGTTAGTTAAGGTTAAGGTTAAGGTTATGGTTAAGGTTAAGGTTAGGTTATAGTTAAGGTTAAGGTTAAGGTTAGGTTAAGGTTAAGGTTAACGTTATGGTTATGGGAAGGTTAAGGTTAAGGTTAGGTTAAGGTTAACATTAGGTTAAGGGTAAGTTTAAGGTTAAGGTTAAGGTCAAGGTCAAGGTTAACCTTAAACTAACCTTAACATTACCTTAACCTTTACCTAGCCTTAACCTTAACCTTAACCATAACCTTGACCAAACCCTTAACCTTGATCTAACTTAACCTTAACCTTGACCTTGACCTTAACCTTAACCATAAATTTACCCTAACCTTACCCTTCCCATAACCATAAAGTTAACCTTGACTTTACCATTAACCTAACATTAACCATAACCTTAACCTAACCCTAATCTTGACCAAACCCTTAACCTTAACTCTAACCTAACCTTAACCTTAACCTTCTCATAGCCATAAACTTAACCTTAACCTTAACCTTAACTTTACCCTTAACCTAACTTTAACCTTAACCTTAACCTTGGCTTTACCCTTAACCTTAACCTTGAATTTACCCTTAAATTTATAGTTAAGGTTAAGGTTAGGTTAAGGTTAAAGTCAAAGTTGAGGTTAAGGTGAAGGGGAAGGGGAAGGTTAAGGTGAAGGGGAAGGGTAAAGTTAAGGTTAAGGTTAGGTTAAGGTTAAGGTTAACGGTAAATTCAAGGTTATGGTTAGGTTAAGGATAAGGTTAAGGATAAGGGTAAGGTTAAGGTTAGGTTAAGGTTAAGGTTATGGTTAAGGTTAGGTTAGGGGTAAAGTTAAGGTTAAGGTTAGGTTAAGGTTAGGATTTAGGTTACGGGTTTAGTCAAGTTAAGTAAGGTTAAGGGTTTGGTTAAGGTTACAGTTACGATTAAGGGTAAGTTAAGACCTTAACCTTAACCTTGACCTTGACCTTGACCTTGACCTTGACCTTGACCTTGACCTTAACCTTAACCCAACCTTAACCTTAAATTTAGCCTTAACCTTAACCTTGACCTTAACCTTACCTAGACCTTAACCTTTACCTAACATTAACCTAAACTTAAACTTAACCCTAACCTTAACATTGACCTTAACATAACCATTAACCTTAACCATAACCTTTACTTAACCTTAACCTTAACCTATACCCTTAACCTTAACCTTAACCATAACCTTAACCTTAACTTTAACCTTAACCTGACTAAACCTATAACCTTAACCTTACCCTTCACTATAACCTAACCCTAACCTTTACCAAACCCTTAACCTTAACCTTCCCCTAACCTTAACCCTAACATTAACCTTAAATTTACCCTTAACCTCATCTTAATATTAACCTAACGTTAACCATACCTTTAACCTTGACCTTAACCTTAACTTAACATAACCTTAACTATAACCTAACCCTAACCTTGACCAAACCCTTAACCTTAACCTTATCTTAACCTTAACTTAACCTTAACATTAACCTTAACCTAACTATAACCTTACCCTTAACCTTAACCTTGACCTTAACTATAATCTAACCCTAACCTTGACCAAACCCTTAACATTAACCTTAACCTAACCTTGACCTTAATCAAACCGTTAACATTAACCTTAAACTTAACCTAATATTAACCTTAACCTAACCGTAACCTTAACCTAACCTTAACCTTACCGATAACCTAACCCTAACCTTGACCAAACCTTAACCTTAACCTTCCCATAACCTTAACCTTGACCTTAACTATAACCTAACCTTAACATTCACCAACCCTTACCCGTAACCTTAACGTTAACCTAACCTTAACCTTAACCTTATCCTTATCTTAACCTTAGCCTAACCTTAACCTTAACCTTAACCTTAACCCTAACCTTAAGGTTAAATTTATGGATAAGGTTAGGGTTAAGGTTAGGGTTAGATTATAGTTAAGGTCAAAGTTAAGGTTACGGGTTTAGTCAAGTTAAGGTTAAGGGTAAATTCAAGGTTAAGGTTATGGTTATGGGAAGGTTAACGTTAAGGTTATAGTTAAGGTTAAGGTTAGGTTAAGGTTAAGGGTAAGCTTAAGGTCAAAGTTACGTTAAGGGTAAAGTCAAGGTTAAGGTTATGTTAAAGTTAAGATAAGTTTAAGGTTAAGGTTAGGTTAAGGGTAAAGTTAAGGTTAAGACTAAGGTTAAGGTTAAGGTTAGGTTAAGGTTAAGGTTATGCATAAGGTTATAGTTAGGTTAAGGTTAATGCTAAGGTTAGGTTAAGATTAAGATAAGGTTAGGGTTAGGTTAAGGTCAAGGTTAAGGTTAGGTTAAGGTTAAGGTAAGGTTAAGGTTAAGGTTAAGGTCAAGGTTAAGGGTAATGTTAAGGTTAGGTTAATTTTAAGATTAGGTTAAGGTCCTTAGCTTTATTCTTAACCTTAAACTTAACCTTAATGTTACCTTAAACTTAATTATACCTTTACCTAACCTTAACCTTACCTTAACCTAAACTTACCTTTACCTAACCTTCCCATAACCATAACCTTAACTTTAACCTTAGCCTTAACCTTAACCTTACCTTAACCTAACCTAACTTTAACCTTAACATTCAACTTAACCTTAACCTTAACTTTACCGTTAACTTAACCTTAACCTTAAATATAACCTAACCCTAACCCTAACCTTAACCAAACCGTTAACCTTAACCTCAACCTGAATAAACCCAAAACTTTACCTTAACCTTAGCTTTACCCTTAAGGTTAAGGTAAGGGTAAGGTTAAAGTTAATGTTAAGGTTAAGTTTAAGGTTAAGGTTAAGATAAGGTTAAGGTTTGGTTAAGTTTAATGTTAATGTTATGGGTTTAGTCAGGTTAAGGTTAAGGTTAAGTGTAAGATAAGGTTAAGGTTAAGGTTAGGTTAAGGTCAAGGTCAAGGTTAAAGTTAAGGTCAAGGTCAAGGTTAAGGTCATGGTTTGGTTAAGGTTAAGGTTAGGGTTAAGATTATGGTAAATTTAAGGTTAAGGTTTGGTCAAGATTAGGGTTAGGTTATAATTAAGGTTATGATAAGGTTAAGGTTGCATTAAGGTTAAGGTTAAGGTTATTGTTAAGGTTAAGGTTATGGTTAGTGACCTAAACCTAAACTTAAACCTTAACCTTAAACTTAAACCTTAACCTTAACCTTAACCTAAACCTTTATCCTAACCTTACCCTAACCTTAACCTTAACTTGACCTTAACCTTAACTTTAACTTAACCTTGACTTTACTCTTAACGTAGCCTTAACCTTAACCTTAACCTAACTATAACCTTACCCTTAACATTAACCTTGACCTTAACCTTAACGTAACCTTAACCTTAACCATAAAATTATTTTTACCCTTAAGCTTAAGCTTAATATTAACCTTAATGTAACTATAACCTTAAATTTACCCTTAATTTAACCTTAACCTAACCCTAACTTTGACCAAACCTTTAACCGTAACCTTAACCTAACCCTTAACCTTAACCTCAACCTTAACTTTAACCTATAAATAACCTTAACCTTAACCTTAACCTTAACCTTATCTTAACCTTAACCTAACCTTAACCTTGACTTTACCCTTAACGTAACCTTAACCTTAACCTTACCCTTAGCCTAACCTTACCCATAACTTTAACCTGAAGGTTAGGTTTAATGTTAGGGTTAAGGTTAAGGTTAGGTTAAGGTCAAGGTTAGGGTTAGGGTTAAGGTTAAGGTTAGGGTTAAGGTTAATATAAGGATAAGGTTAAGGTTAAGGTTAAGTTAAGGTCAAGGTTAAGGGTAAGGGTAACGTTAGGGTTAAGGTTAGGGTTAGATTAAGATTAGGTTAAGGTTAAGGGTAAATTCAAGGATAAGGTTACGTTAAGGGTAAGGTTAAGGTTAAGGTTTGGTTAATGTTAGGGTTAGGTTATAGTTAAGGTCAAGGTTAAGTTTAAGGTTACAGGTAAGGTTAAGGTTAAGGTTAAGGTTATGGGTTTAGTCAGGTTAAGGTTAAGGTTAAGGTTAAGGTTAATGTTTAGGGAAAGTTCAAGGTCAAGGTTAAGGTTACATTAAGGGTAAACTCAAGGTTAAGGTTACATTAAGGGTTTTTTCAAGGTTAAGGTTAGGTTAAGGTTAGAGTTAGGTTATAGTTAAGGTCAAGGTTAAGTTTAAGGTTAAGGGAAAGGTTAAGGTTAATGTTAAGGGTTTGGTCAAGGTGAGGGTTAGGTTATATTTAAGGTCAAGGTTAAGGTTAGGTTATAGTTAAGGTTAAGGTTAAGGTTATGGGAAGCTTATGGTTAAGGTTAAGGCTAAGTTTAAGTTAAGGTTAAGATTATGGGTTTAGTAAGGTTAAGATTAAGGTTAAGGTTAGGTTAAGGGTAAAGTTAAGGTTAAGGTGAAGGTTAAGGGTAAGGTTAAGGTTAAGGTTAAGATAAGTTTAAGGGTAAGGTTAAGGTTAAGGTTAGGTTAAGGGTAAAGTTAAGGTCATGGTTAAAGTTAAGGTTAAGGTTACAGGTAAGGTTAAGGTTAAGGTTAAGGTCAAGGTCTAGGTTAAGGTTAAGCTAAGGTAAGGTGAAGGTTACGGTTATATTTAGGGTAAGGTTAGGGTTAGGTTATAGCTAAGGTTAAGGTTAAGGGTAAAGTTTAGGTCAAGGTTAATGTTAGGTTATAGTTAAGGTTAAGGTTAGGTTAAGGGTAAAGTCAAGGTTAAGGTTAAGGTTAAGGTTAAGGTTAGGTTAAGGTTAAGGGTGAAGGTTAAGGTTACGGGTCTTAACCTTAACCTTACCCATAACCTTAACCTTAACCTTAAATATAACCTAACCTTAACCTTGACCTTAACTATAACCTTACCTTGACCTTAACCTTAGCCTTACCTTAACCTTAACCTTAACCTAACCTCCCCATAACCTTTACCTTAACTGAAATTTAACCTTAAACGTCCCCTAACCTTAACCTTAACCTTAAACTTAACCAAACCTTAACCTTAACCTTACCCTAACCTTACCCTAACCTTAACCTTAACTTTACCCATAACCTTAACCTTACCCATAACCTAAACTTAACCTTGACCTTGACCAAACCCTTAACCTAACCTTAACCTTAGCCTAACCTAACCTTAATCTTAACCTTAACCTTATCTTAACCTTAACCTTCCCATAACCTTAACCATAACTTTAATCATAAATTAACTTTAACCTTGAATTTACCCTTAACGTAACCTTAACCTTCCCATAACCATAACCTTAACCTTAACCTTAACTTTACCCTTAATCTAACCTTAACCTTAGCCTTAACTTTAACCTTATCTTAACCTTAACCTAACCTTAACCTTGACTTTACTGTTAATGTAACCTTAATGTTAAGGGTAAAGTTAAGTTAGCCTTACCCTTAACCTTATATTAACCTTAACCTAACCTAATATTAACCTTAACCCCTAACCTAACCTTACCTTAACGATAACATTAACCTGACCTTAACCTTAACCTTTACCTAACCTTAACCTTAACCTAACCTTGACCTTAAATATAACCTAACCCTAACCTTAACCTTAACCTAACCTTAACCCTAACCTTAACTATAACCTAACCTTAACCTTGACGAAAATTTTAAAGTAACCTTAACTTTGACTTTACCGTTAACGTAACCTTAACCTTGACCTTAGCTTTACCCTTAAGCTAACCTTAAGGGTTTAGTCAGGTTAAGGTTAGGTTAATGTTGTGAAACCAGCTCCAAAAATAGAAGAAAAGAGATATCAACGGCTTAGAAATAAGCCACTTCGAGGGCGAAACCTCCAATACATTACATTAATGAAAAATTCTTGGATGATACAAATTACAAAACCTTCTTTCTATATATAGGAGTCCATGGGGCCATAATGTAATCCTAGCCGACCTAACAATAATAATTTAAGGGCACAATAATAACAATATGGGGGTTACAGTGGTACAATAATAACAAGAAGTGGGTTACACTAACAACAATAAGGGACTATACTAGTAATATAGGGACCTAAGATGCCCCTCTCCTTCAAAAAAGTGTTGTCCTCAATGCTTGAGTAGCTATGGGTTCTTCTGTATAAAATTCTCATCCTCCCATGTAGAATCTTCAGTGGGTAAGTTCTTCCACTTGATGATATACTCTGAAATTGATCGATTCCGTAGCTGTCGAGTTCTTGTTTCCGTGACCGCTTCAGGTTCCAATATGATTTTTCCTTCCTCATCAAGTTCTGGCAATATTGTTTGAACTGGAAGATTTTCACCTATAACCTTCTTTAAGCATGAAACATGGAAAATTGGATGCACTCGTGAAGAAGCGGGAAGCTCCAATTTGTATGCCATAGTACCAATATTTTGCAACACCTTGTAAGGACCATAGTACTTTGGCGATAATTTATTATCCTTCTTAGCTTGCTTGAGGGACATTTGTTTGTATGGTTTTAGCCGTAAAAATACCTAGTCTCCTACATCAAAACTTTTCTCGCTGCGATGTTGATATTCCTGTTGTTTCATTCGATTTTGTGCCATATTCAGGCTATCCTTTAAGAGTTGGAGAACTTCTTGTTGATGCTTGATGTGATCTTCCACTGCTTGAACCTTTTAATTTTCTCTTAAAGATGATGTGATGGATGGTGGATGATATCCATAAAGTGCCATAAATGGGATCATTTTTGCTGTAGTATGGAAGGAAGTGTTATACCAACATTCAACGAGAGGTAACTAATTGACCCATTGTGTTTTTTTATCAGATACAAAAAAATGAAGATATCCTTCCAAAAATTTATTTACTATCTCAGTTTGACCATCATATTGAGGATGATAAGATGCGCTATGAGCTACTTGAGTACCCAAACAAGAAAATAACTCCGTCCAAAAATTTCCAGTAAAAATGGGATCTCTGTCGCTCACAATAACCCTTGGATTTTCATGTAGCTTTTGAATTGTGTCCATAAATGTAGTAGCAACTATACTTGCTTTAAATGGATGAGATAATGCACAAAAGTGTGCATACTTGGTAAGTCTATCAAATACCACTATGATGACACTCTTTCCTTTGGACTTAGGTAAACCTGTGATAAAATCCATTGAAATCTCCTCCCAATGTTGACTTGGAATGGATAAAGGTTGTAGAAGTCCCAGGGTCTTAATTGTCTCAACTTTATTCTGGTGGAAAACCAAACATTCCGCCACAAACTTTTGAATATCAGATTTAAGGCCATCCCAAAAGAAAATCTTTATTCACCCCGTGGTAAGTTTTTAAAAATCTTGAGTGTCCTCCTAAAGGAGAAGTTTGCAATTCCAAAAGAATCTTTTGTTTTAGATGGGAATCTTTACAAAGATATAAGCGATATTTATATCATAAAGAATAATTTTTCCAACTAAATGTATCAGATGTACTAGGATCTTGCTGCAACTTTTGAATGAGTGTCCATACATCTTTGTCCTTCTTCCATTCATATCTTGCTTTGGTTATCCAATCTAGTTGGATAATAGAAATGGCACAAAGCAATGCTTCCACCTCTTCATTCCTTCTTGAGAGTGCATCCGCAACAACATTAAGCTTCCCTTTTTTGTAGATTGTTTCAAAGTCATAACCCAACATATTTGTGACCCATTTTTGCTACTCTTCTAAAGATAATATTTGTTCCAAAAAGTGTTTAAGACTATCATGATAATTTTTTACCTTGAAGTGACTTCCCATTAGGTAAGTTCACCATTTCTTTAGTGCATGTAGTATTGCTAACATTTCCTTCTCATAAATAGGTTTCTATAAATACTTTCCTTTGATTGGAAAACTTTCAAAACAAATGGTTTTTCCTTCCTGCATTAAAACAACACCAATTCCATTTCCTAAGGCATCACATTCCACAATAAAGGTTTTTGTGAAGTCTGGCATAGCTAAGATCGATGCTAGGCACATTACCTTTTTAATATGTTCAAAGGCCTTAGTTGCTTCAGGATTCCATGAAAATGCATCTTTCTTCAATAATGTTGTTAGAGGCACTTCTATTCTCCCATAATTCTTAACAAACTTGTGATAATACCCTGTTAACCAGAGAAATCCTCGCAACTGCTTTATGGTTGTGGGGACTTTCCATTCCTTAACGGCTTTAATTTTTTTAGGGTCTACCTTAACAGCCTCGTGAGATACAATATGACCCAGATATTCCACCTCTTGTACTCTAAAGAAAAATTTGGATGTTTTTGCATATAAATGTTTCTCCTGCAATAGTTTGAGCACCCTATCAACATGTTCAACATGATCCTTCCAAGACATGCTGTAGATTAGTATATCATCAAAAAATACTAGCACAAATTTTCTAAGGAATGGTTTGAAAATGGACTTCATCAACCCTTGAAATGTAGAAGGTGCATTGGTGTTACACAGTAATTTGTCACCATCCCTGCAATCCCCCATCCCACACATTGGAGGGCCTTTTCCGGGACCTGTGAGCAGTGACATGACCTGAAACCACTTTCATGGCATCCCCCTTGACAAGGAAAATCATTCCTCTTAAGACAGTTTCCTTTGAAAAGCCTTAAAAATAGACCTTTTTGCCTTGGTGTGACCAGCCAGTTTAGCCCTCACGTCAATGGGGGAAAGCCACCAATGAGGGCGTGCAAAATGGCGCTCTTTCCCATTGTATTACTCATGCCAAGATTAATAAGGATTGTTTTTTTTAAATAAATGGCGGAAGTTTGATTCCAACCAACTCCTGAACGAGTCTCTAATATGAGTTGGGAGGTTTGGCTCTGAATCTCCATGTAGGGGAAGTGGTTTTCCACCTATCTTGGAAGCTTCCTTGAGGATAGGGCCAATCCCACCATTCTAAGGATCCCAACTCCCCTCCCACCATATATATAAGCTTGCCATTTTCCCTTTGCAAGCTAGCCTGAATAGAGCTAAATCAGTAGTGAGGAGACTATCGTCAGACAGTCGAAGAGAGAGAGCCTTGTCCCATCCCGATGAGCTTCATCAAGACGTGCTCCGCTGTTGACCCACCGAAGGAAGATGCAGTGTTAGAGCTCAAGTTGTATCTTTCTTTCGTTGTGATTAATAATAAACGACTTCGATTATGGTTCCATTCATATGTTCATGCCTTATGTTATGAATTATGTCTTCTCTGACTGATATATGGTTGCATGTATTAGGTTTTACGTTGTGTGTTGTTTCTTCATGTACGTGCAGGTGTTTGAACGTGTTGGGCAGGAGAATTGTGATCTGCCAAAGCGAAGGACGGAAGTGCCATCTTCTCTGTAAGAAAAGCAGCATGGGACTTAAGGTAGGCCTCTTGTCGCATTGTTGGATATTTTAGATTACTTTTGAATAGTGAAAGTCGTCTAGTTTGGAAAAACTTCATTTTCAGTATTGATGTTTGTTGCATCATTGTTTGAAGTTCTTCCCTTAACTAGATAACATTCATCAAATTGAAAGTTTTCTTTTCTCATATAGTTGCATATAGGATATTTTTAGATGACATACATTAGGGCCTTGAAACCGAGACATAATTGAAGATCAACCATAAAATTTATTCAATTTACCTTAAGGCAGCATTGAAACATTAACAAAATATTTAGAGGTCTAGGCTAGTGACGTGTTCCGGAGTCATTAAACCTAGTAGCTGTCATTCGCCTCTTGTCTTTAGATAGCACTATTACGGACTTGTGCTCCCTGTACCATCGCGTATATAAAGGGAGACCCCACTAGGTTTCTATCCTTTATCCATAGGAAGCCAAGTCTACCGCCTTATACCCATGATACACCGAACACAACATTCAGGGAGATTGCCTGCATGTACGTCAAGTCCTTGGTTTATTTCTCTTTCATTTTTTTACCAAGGTGTATATTGTAGTTCACGGATATCTGGTACACCCTTTTTCCTAGCGTTCCATAGTAGTCATTTTGATCTTTTCTGACTCATTAAATTTGAAAGGATCATCAAGCGCTTGTCCTTTCACGCTTGTTTCCAAATTGAAAGAGATAGAGTCACCTTTTACTCGTTTCTTGACTCTTAAAAGATGAAATGGTAGAGTTTTGTTTCAATGTTTTTAAAATTCACTGCCCATGAAATATTCCTGGTTAAAGTTAGTTTCCCTAGGGTGTTGTTCTAAAGTTGTTTCTAATGGAAACTTTTTCGGATTTCACCAACCAAGGAATCCCCTCTGATGGGAATCCGGGTCCTTTTCCTCCTTTTGGAAATGTTGGCGCTCCTTGTATGGAAACGTTGTCCCTTCCTGTGTTAATTGTTGGGTTGCCTATTTGGTTGTTTTCAACCTCTGTGGTCCCGAATGTCTTGACTATTGTTCAATCAGTTCCTTCATCTGAACAACGTCATGTTGATTCCAAGGTGGACCTCTCCCCTTCTTCGCCTGTTTCTGCATCCTCCTCTTCTAGCTCACTTGGTGAAATTTTGGATTCGAGTAACCAAGTGGCTAAGAAGAAGAAGATGAAGACAAAGAAGAAGAAGTCTGATAAGAGAGAGGGTAAGGCTGCAGCTACTACTCCTAAAACATCTCCTCTTGATTAACCTTCCAACCCTCCGCGGAAAGTGAAGTTCCCTTGCATGTTATGCCAAGGAAACCATCTTCTTCGAGATTGCCCTATAATTCCCAAGGTGGTCGAAGCATGGTCCAACGGTCGTCCACCATTTCCTTTGGCTTCTAGGAGTCAGGTTGGGGGCACGTCTTCAACTAGTGCTGGTAAAACTCCTAAGAAGCAGGGTAAGCTTTTCAATCCCTTTAAGTTGTGTGGGGGGCACCATGCCATTCACCTTTGTCCGTATATGGATGAAGCCAAGCGAGTTTTGGATAACTCAGTTGTTTCTGCATCGTGCCTTCCGGCTGGTTACAAACAGATTTCTTTGAGTCCTCTGCCAACTGATCCTACGATTGGTCAAGAGTCATCCTTGGTCAATCCAATCCCTCAAAAATTCAAATTCAGGAATCCATCCCCAACCAACGATTGGTCATGGGATTGGTTGAACTGGCCCCGTCTACGGTGCAACAGGTCTTTTCTGTCGAGAGTGGACCTCACATCCCTCAGGTTCTTTTTGTTTCTTCAAATTCCTTGGACTTGGAGAAAGATTATCCTGTCCCTATATCTCAAGAAGCTGCTCCTCTACCTCCCATGATGGAGGCCCTGAAGGATACTCCTCCTGCCTTTGAGATGGAGGTCGTGGAGGATGCTCCTTCTTCTCCTATAACACTAGGGGAAGACCATCTCGGTTTGATGGTAGCCCCTCTGAGTAGTTTGGTCGCTTCCTTTGATTGGAGTCGATTTGCAAGATATTGTCTTCTGTCTTATGTGCCTTTTCAGATCATGGTACAGGCCTCCCATCTGGTCGTACCCAACACTATTATAGATGAAGGTGCATCTGTTAGTATTTTTTCTTCAACTACTTAGCAAGCTTTCAGTTCGCCACCACTTATGCCCGTTATGCAGAATCTATTGGCGTTTAATAGAAGAACCAGTCAACTGTTAGGGATCCCTCCAAGGTTACCTGTTACATTGGGAGGTAAAACCATCCATATGGACGTGATGGTTGTTCCAGGCCCCTTGGATTTCAATCTTCTTTTGCAACGCGATTACACCTATGCCATGGGAGCGTTTGTCTCCTCCATTTTCCATGTGATCTGTTTTCCACATGAAGGACGGATCATGACCATTGATCAGCTTTCGTTCTTTGGTCTTCATGTGGAAACTAGCCCGCCATCATCCCTTCCTGGTTTTTATCCACCCATTGTATCTTCCCCACCGCAGGTCAAATATGTGGCTACCTACCCCGTGCCCATACCTAGTGATGATGCCATCTTGCATAGTTTGCTGGGGGCATTGGGTCCTGATTTTCGAGATGTCCTTCTCCCATCCGGTGTGGGACTCTTGGAAGCCATGTATTCTTATTCATCATGATGATTCATCTACTCGGAGCATGGTTATTTTCCTGTGTCAAGCTCCTTAAAAAATGAAACTGGGTCTGGTCGGAGCAGAGTTCATTTTCTTGTGTCAAGCTCCTTAAAAAATGAAACAAGCTTGTCGGAGCAGAGTTCCTTTTTCTATGTCAAGCTCCTTAAAAAATGAAACAAGGTTGTCGGAGCAGAGTTTGTTTTCTTGTGTCAAGCTCCTTAAAAAATGAAACAAGGTTGTCGGAGCACAGTTCGTTTTCTTGTGTCAAGCTTCTTAAACCATGAAACAAGGTCATTTGAGGATAGTTCTTTTAATGTGTCAACCTCGTTAAAACAATGAAACACGTTCCCGTTCAATTCGAGTCTTTGCTAAGATCTCGTAAAATCCAAGTTGATTCTTTCTCTTGCATATGGATTGAAGCTTGGGGGACATGTACCTCAAATTGAGTCACCATGCTGTGGGTATGATTACTTTTTCAAGCATAGTTTGTTTCGGTTTCAAGCTTGTGTAAAAATGAAACCGGTTTCAAGCAGAGTTTCTTGATTTCAAGCTTGTGTAAAAATGAAACCATTGCCATTTTACCTCTCGTTATTGCCATTTTATTAGCTTGTTTTTCCAAATGAGCCTTGGTTTTCTCATTCCACTGTCCCTATCTGCTTGGCCGATCATATGCCTTCACTTGGTTGTTTTACGCATTCCTGAGGAACCGCTGTGATGAGTGGTATTGTTAGCCAGCCTCTTAACCTTTACTTATTTTGAGCAGTTCCACCATTACTCGAACTAGTTGCTACCCTGTATACCACTCGTTCCTCTAGGAGGAGTCGACTTTCAACTCTTTTCTGACTCTCTAAAAATGAAAATATTGCTGAGTCACTTGTCATTTTGATCTCGTTAAATTGGTTGCAAAATGACATCTACTCAGTATACGTTCACCCCTTTTTCGGGCTGGGATAGATTATTTACGAAAAAGGAATACCCTAGCCTATCACGACTAGGAGGTTTTCTCAGACATAGTTTTCTACCTTTTCAGATCTGAGGAACTATCTACGAAAAGGGACTGTTGGAGTTTACTTTTCCGCTATCTTTTCAAACTCTCTAAACATGAAAAGACGTCGAGTTCTTCCTTTGCTAGACTCGTTAAAACCTGATGACATCGGATTCAGTCGTAATGATGATACTTGAGTTCCTCCTTCCTAGGGCTCATTAAATGTACTAGGTTGGGTTTGTTCGAAGGACGAACTTACATCACAAGCATATTCTATCCCCTTCAAGCTTGTTTTCAAAAATAATTGGGGTACTCTCCATAAATGGTGGGGAAAAAATGGAACCAGTATCATGATCGTGTCGGTAGTATGTCGCTCTTGAACATGGCATTTTTCTGCATTCGTGTCCGGTTTGGGACATCTCATCTCGTTATTTGCTTACCTCTGTGGGTTTGGGTAATCCCTTTTTACCCCTCATCTACTCTTTTCCTTGTCATCATGACCTCTGATCTTTTGATGTCAAATACTGCCAAATCCAATATCGTGTCGCCAATATGTTCAAGAGAAGTTGACCTCTGTATTTTTAACCCTCCTCTGATTCTTTACTAATCCTGATTCACAAAAATTATGTTCCTATGTCTCGTGCTGATGATGTGGGAAACACTATGGACCACCTTCGATTAGGGTCACTTCCTGTCGACTTCAGCTCATTATCCAGGAAGCTGATCTGGAGACTCCCTTCTGGTACCTTGGAGCCTGCATGCCTCAATGGCAGGTTCTTTGCATTCGATGCAAGGTTTTCATTATTCACCTTCAATCGGATGATTCTATGGGTGTTCGATGCCATCTCATTGTTCACATTTTGTGGATTGTACCTGTAATACCTTGAGGGCCATTGTCATTATTGGTGGTTCCTCTCGCATCTTTTAACAACTTTCATCATTGGCTAGTAATCGGACGATGTTCTTGCATGTTCGACTTCAGCTCACTTATTCACATGCTAGAACTTGTACTCTGTTCAGGTCGAGATGGAGTGCAAGACCCTGGATTTTGTCTATTGGAATCCAGGCTGCGGATTTTATGGATTATCATGATTGGTTACATGAATCATTGATTGGATGGCTGCGACCATACCTGAGTCTATTTATCGATCCTCACTGGATGGCTACGTCCATGCCTCAGATCTTGATTATTGTATACTATGTTATGGATGGCTGCGCCCATACCACATATCATGTATTTGAGATATCAGTTTTACTTTTCTGCGCAGGTTTTCTGACGGTAGTGTTTTTAGTTGGGCATGTTCTTATAAAGCATTTCACCCCTCTCTCTCTCTCAGGCCTCATGCTTTAGGGGGCATCTGTTACATAGTAATTTGTCACCATCCTTGCAATCCCCCGTCTCGCACATTGGAGGGCCTTTTCTGTGACTTGTGAGCAGTGACATGACCTGAAACCACTTTCATGGCATCCCCCTTGACAAGGAAAATCATTCCTCTGAAGAAAATTTCCTATGAAAAGCCCTAAAAATAGACCTTTTGGCCTTGGTGTGACCAACCAGTTCAGCCCTCGCACCAATGGGGGAAAGCCACCAAAGAGGGTGTGCCAACTGGCACTCTGTCCCAGTGTATTACTCGTGCCAAGCTTAATAAGGATTGTTTTAAAAAAATAAATGGTGGAAGTTTGATTCCAACCAACTGCTGAACGAGTCTCTAATATGAGTTGGGAGGTTTGGCTCCAGATCTCCATGTAGGGGAAGTGGTTTTCCACCTATCTTGGAAGCTTCCTTGAGGATAGGACCAATCCCACCATTGTAGGGATCCCAACTCCCCTTCCACCATCTATATAAGCTTGCCATTTTCCCTTCGCAAGCTAGACTAAATAGAGATGAATCAGTATTAAGGATACTATCGTCAGACAGCTGAAGAAAGAGAGCCTTGTCCCATCCCGATGAGCTTCATCGAGAAGTGCTCTACTGTTGACCCGCTGAAGGAAGATCCAGCATTAGAGCTCAAGTTTTATCTTTCTTTTGTTGTGATTAACAATAAACAACTTTGATTATGGTTCCATTCATATGTTCATGTCTTATGTTATGAATTATATCTTATCTGACTGATATATGGTTGCATGTATTAGGTTTTATGTTGTGTGTTGTTTCTTTGTGTACGTGTAGGTGTTTGAACGTGTTAGGCGAGAGAATTGTGATCTGCCAAAGCGAAGGATGGAAGCACCATCTTCTCTGCAAGCAACAGTAGCATGGGACTTAAGGTAGGCCTCTTATTGCATCTTGGTCTTTTGTAACCAAGAACTTGTGTCTTAGCGTGACTCGGTTATTGCTACACTCGATCTGGGCTAGGAGGGATCGCCTCTATTCACAGAGGGGATTTACCTCTCCAACAATTGGTAAGGCCAAAAGGCATGACCAAAAGTTCATAATGACCCTCATGAGTTCAAAATGCTATTTTTGGAATATCTTCAGTCTTCATTCTAATTTGATGATATCCTGAACGAAGATCCAACTTGGAAAAATAAATTGCTCCATGTAATTCATCCAATAATTCATCAATCAGAGGAATGGGAAATTTATATTTAATGGTGAGCTTATTGATATCCCTATAATCCAGACACATGCGCCATGATCAATCCTTCTTGTGTACCAATACTACAAGAGCATAGAAAGAACTTTGACTAGGTTGAATTATACCCACGTCTAACATTTCTGCTATCCTACATTCAATTTCGCTCTTTTAGACACAAGGATATATATAAGGCTTGATGTTTGGAGGAACACTTCCTGGAACCAAATGAATAGCATGATCATGATCATGAATAGGTGGGAGTACTTTGGGATTTTCAAACACCTTGGAATGATTGTCCAAGACTAGTTGGAGATCTGCAGAAATAGATGATTTTGATGTTGGAACTTCTAGTGAGCATAATTGTGCAATTATGCCTCGTTTTTCTTTCTTTAGAAGCTTTCTCATGACATTAGAGCTTATTATATTTCCTGGCTTCCCTGCAATACCCCATAATTCAACTTCCTTTCCTTTTGAAAAAAAATTCAAGAAAAGTTCTTGAAAATTAAAAGCTACCGTCCCCAAAGATTGTAACCATTGTACTCCTAGTACAACATCAGCACCTCCCATAGGAATGGAAAGCATTGGAATATTCAATACATATTCCCCCATGGTTAGATTGATATATGGCATTTTATAGAGAAATTTATATTTCCTCCATTTGCAACCATCACTTGACATTCTGGTGTTGGGTATAGGAAACAATTCAATTCCTTGGCTACCTTACAATGAATAAAATTATGGGTGCTACCTGAATCAATCAACACTATTACCTTTTTATTCTTGATATTTCCTTCAATCTTGAGAGTTTGAGGAGTGGTAATTCCTACCAATGCATTACACGATATGGTCAGACTCATTTCTGCCTCTTCTAGGGATGGTTCCTGGTGTATATCCTCTTATTGTTCATTTTCTTCTTCCTCTTCACAATCTATGTAAAATAATTTCTTCTCAGCACACATATGACCTTTAGTGTATTTGTTATCACAACTGTAACAAATCCCTTTTTCTCTTTTTTCATCCAATTTTTGTGGTGTCAACCTTGTAGGTTGTGGAAATCTAGGCGTAGCAACACTTCCTTCTTTATAGAAGTGAGTGGTAGGCTTCCTTGTCGCCATAATTTTACATTCAATTTTTCTTGCCAACCTGAATGCCTTCTCCAATGAATCTGGTTCCAAAATGCGAACTTCATGTTGGATGTTATCCTTTAAAGTACCTACGAAGAGATCAATCCTATGTTCCTCTGGAATATCAGTTACCCTTATATTCAATTTTTGGAAGTCCTCAATGTGCTCCCCCACTAATCCCTTTTGTTTGAGATTTATCAATTGGCTAAAGAAGATGTTGCTCTTTTTATCCTCATAATGTGCTATCATTTCCTTCGTAAAAATTGACCAAGTGACAATTTTTTTACAAGAGCAATGCCATCGATACCATAAAAATGTATTTTTTTCTAAATGTAAAGTTGCAATGCATACCTTTTGTGTGTTTTGCACACTATGGAGATCAAAATATTGCTCCATCTGTAGTATCCATGTTATAGGATCCTTTCCATCAAACTTCCTCATATCCATTTTTGGAATATGGTGGTTCTTCCTGCCAACATTAGAGTTTATGAAGTCATGATTAACATTTATTTTGTTCTCATCATGAGTTTCCTCTGCTATCTTTTCACCATTAGGAAACATTTCTTGTATCAACTTTGTCAAACCTTCCATGTCTGATTTTAGATCATTCATCATGTTTTCCATGTTGTCTTTCATTTTTTCATCGATATTAGCTTCCATGTCATCCATCTTAGATTCCATGCCATCTATCTTAGATTACACACCTTTCTTCAAACCATCCATCTTCGCTTCCACGCCTTTCTTCAAAACATCCATTTCATCTTTTGTTGCTCTTTACGAGAGCGAAATTTGGTGCACTTGCTCTTGTAAATTTGATAGATCATGTTGCAATTGTTCAGCTTCATGAGTCATAGTAGAGCCTTCTAAAGGCTTAATGGGTGTTGAATTATTTTTACGGGGAATTTTTTTTTTAACCCAATACTAATATATATTCTACAATATGCCCTTGGAATCAATTCAAATTGATTCTTCAAACAAGACTTATGCAATTCGTAAAAAAAAAATACACACATTTTTCTTTCTTTTGAGGAGCTCGATATTGAAATTAGATTATCCTCAATATCTAAAATTGGGAAATGGGGTAGCCTTATGAATTATCTTTAGAATTCCACAGGCCTGACTTGATTTGGATTCTCCAAGGCAAAGTTATGTCCAATCTCCCACAATGACCTAATTATGGACTGGTTCAGTAGATCAAACTTGTTTGACATGCCACGTGTCCTTCTTTCATATTTTAGCTCTGAAATTGATATAAAAAAAACTACAATCTGTGTACTTGCGACCAATGTTTACAACACTCCAATCCGATGCTCATAGAGAGAGTTATGAAGATTTTCCCACAATCACCTCTTTGAGATGAAATTCAGGAGCCTGAAAAAGAACTACCTTCTGCAGATCATATCTCCGAAAATAGTGCGAACCAAGCTCTAAATTTTTTTGGCGGCTTTCCTTAGGATTTCAGCTTCGCTCCCTAAAAATTCAATATTTTTAACCTTTGTAGAAAACAAGTTATAGTGTAAATGCCACGATGACATGTTTAGATTAAATTGAGGAGCATGAAAAAAGACCTAAATTCCACAGATAATATCTCCAAAAATGTTGTGAACCAAGCTCTGAAATTTTTTGATAATGTTCCTTAGGATTTTAGTTTTGTGCCCTAAAAATTTCAGCTTCGGAAACTTCGTAGAAAAAAATTTATAGCGAAAATTCCATGATGACCTATTTGGAGTAGCGAAACCATAGAATCCAAAGCTCTGATACCAAATGTTGTGAAACCAGCTCCAAAAATAGAAGAAAAGAGATATCAACGCCTTAGAAATAAGCCACTTCGAGGGGGAAACCTCCAATACATTACATTAATTAAAAATTCTTGGATGATACAAATTTCAAAACCTCCTTTCTATATATAGGGTTCCATGGGGCCATAATGTAATCCTAGTGGGGCCACAATGTAATCCTAGCCGACCTAACAATAATAATTTAAGGGCACAATAATAACAATATGGGGGTTACAGGGGTACAATAATAATAATAAGGGGGTTACACTAACAACAATAAGGGACTATACTAGTAATATAGGGACCTAATAGTTAAGGTTAAGGTTAACATTAAGGGTTTGGTTTAGGTTAGGTTAAGGTTAAGGTTAAGGGTTTGGTCAAGGTTAGGGTTAGGTTATAGTTAAGGTTAAGGTCAAGGTCAAGGTGAACCTTAACCTAACCTTCCCCTAATATTAACCCTAACCTTAGGTAAAATTAAGGTTAAGGTTAGGTTAAGGCAAATTCAAGGTTAAGGTTAGGTTAAGGGTAACATTGCGTTTAAGGTTAAGGTGTAATATTCCCAATTAGCCATTGCTAGTTGGAATATTATATTTACTCCATTTTTGTAGCTAGAAGAATAAATAGGATAGGGAAACCCTTAAATATTTGAAATGGAAAAAAAACAATCCCAATGTGAAATGGATCAGCATAAGAAGACAAATAAAGCCACCTTGGTGTGAAAGGGAGGAAATATAGGAGGAAGGGATTTAGTTGACTAGGTCAACAATGCTACTTAAAAGCCATTTAGGAGATTCATCACAGATAAAGTGCAGCTTTGAAAGAGGAATATTTTAAGGAAGTCACCTTCATTGTGTGGGTCATGACATATACATATTCATCTATATTTTGGTTTAACTAATTGTATGTTTTATGTTGATATTTAGTCATATCAAGGTAATTCATTTTAGTGCAAAGAATTTCATGTAAATTCATCCTTTCTTGATTAACTTAAGTTTAAGGGATTCGAAAGCAAACAATTTTAGCCCACTTACCCCATATGACTTAGGGTAAATCCACCATCAACATCTATAGTGTAGTCACTTTCAGAAACTGCGTCTTTTATGCAGGTGCAACAGTATCAAGGTTGAACCCCTTGATTTTGTGCTAGTGTTTAAGGAGGAGGTGTCTATTTCCCTTCGGAAAGTATAATAAGGAGGGACTTTGGCCATTTTATGTATTGATCAGATCTTTCATGTCATATTCTATAATATCAAATACAAAGTTGCAGTAGATTGCGCTATTTTCTACAGTATTTATTTTTATGCTTGTATAATGTTGGAAACCCTTGCTGGGTTGCCTTATTTCTTATGTAAATGAGGTTAAAAATTCATTTCTCAGATCTATTATTAATATAAAATCTTGATCAGTGTTTATTCATCATTTTCTATAGAAACCCTCATGTGAATTAGGCTATTGCAATCTTCAAAAATTCTATTATTGCAAGTCATGGGGTTGGGGTGTTTTTAAGTTGTATTGAGATGGGGAGATCTGTTTAATGTAGCTAGGATGATTTTTTTATGATGATATTTTGTATTTAAGTCACATAAAACATATATAAGAGGATCAAAGTCCTATTTCATGTTGTTATAGCATACATTTCTGAATACAACGTTTTCATTGTCCAGAGTGCAGCCATTCCTAAAAGGGAATATTACAATGGTATCAGAGCTCTGGTCTTAGCTCAGCTTGTGGGGATGATATATCTACAACATGGAGGAGAAATATATCTTGAAAATCCTACTTCAGACCATGCAGAACATTGCAAGGGACCTCAAGGACATGAGGCATAATTGGGATTCTATAAGGTTTTTCCATGAGGCAAGCACCAACACTTCATATGGCATGGAATATTTAGCTGCACCAAAACGCTCTATAATGGCTTCATTTCTATCTGGAGAAGGTAAGGAGGAGACCCTGGGAAATTATTTTGAGGAATACTAATCCCATTCTCAAAAGTTTAAAGAAGACTTGAGCTTTCAGGAGCTTTGCTAGATCAACGATGGGAGGAGAGTTAATCCTCATCAAAAGAAGGATAATTTTATGCAGAGATCAAATCTACAATGCAGTATGGGGAGGTTCTTCCTACCCACATATGATGGAACACTTAAGTGTACAGCCAAGGCTTGGGTGGAGAAGCTGAACACTTACTTTCAGCTCAACAAGGTTTTTGAAATAGAAGCCATTAAGATAGATGCGTTGCACTTAGAAGGAGAAGCTCATAAATGGTGGTTTCATGGATTGATCACACTTTGGAATCATCACACAACTTCATACTTAGTCTTCACCAAAATACTAGTGGAAAGATTTGATCCAAGAGATCCGGAAGCCCATTTTGTCAAGTTAACCAAGCTCAAATAGGAGGGAGATCTTGAAGACTATATTGCTGAATATTTGCAGCTTTCATTGATGGTACCCAACCTCACTATGATCAGGAAGGTATGCATGTTTTTTGATGGAGTGGATGAACCATTGTATGGGTTTTTAAAATCCACTAAACCAACCACTCTCCTTGAAGCTATGGAGAAACCTAGAGACTTACAACACACCTTGCCTAGGGTAAGAACATTACCGCAGCAGGAGACCTCTTCAGGGCTAAAGAAGACAATCCTTGTTCATGATTTGAAGGAAGAATATGTTGCAGGAAAGGAACATTATGTTGAGACCTTCTCCAAGGAAGGGGAAGAGGCCAGCGTTTTACCATCCATAAAAGACTTTAATCCAAGAGGGGGAGCTATTGCAGCATTAAGAGGAGTCCCAAAATATCTGACCTTGAGGGTAAGAGGTACTATTATGGGGAAAAGATTGTTTGTGTTGATATATAGTGGAGCAACTCATAATTTTATTGATGCACAACTGGTACAAAGGAGAGGGATCCACATAAAGGAGTTTGAGGGGTTCTTAGTCTTGGTCCCAGGAGCTATGACCCTACAGTGTGCCAAGTATGTTCTGGCACTATCCATTTCTATGGGGACCTACACCTTGACAAAACACTTCTTTGTGGTAGATATTCTAGACACCAATATTATATTGGGAATCTAGTGGTTGATCACTCTTGGGAGAGTTACCACTAATTGGAAAACTCTGGAGATGGAATGGACAGAAGGGAAGAGTGGTCAGTATCAAAAGATCAAGGGCATAACACATACCCCCCTTAGGTTGTTTCAGCACATAGGATGGAAGCAGACCTGCATAGAGGAGATGTATAATGGGAAGTGGAGCTGCATATATCAGAAGTAGGGGGCAAGGATTCACCAGTGCATCTAGATGTTCAGTCTCTTTTGGATCGGTATTCTATAGTATTTAGAGATATCCCACAAGGGAGACCTCCTGACCGAGGGTTTGAACACACTATTGAGTTGGAGAAAGGGATCCAAGCAGTAATCACCAATCCTTATAGGCACCCCAAGGCTTATAGGGATGATATTGAGAGGGCCATCCAAGAGCTGCTAGCTCTAGGACAGATCGGGGCTAGTACTAGTCCTTTTCCTTCTTCAGTGATCTTGGAAAAGAAGAAGGATGGCACATTGAGGATGTGCATTGATTATAGAGCCTTGAACAAGAAGACCATGAAGAATAGGTACCCCATACCCAGGATCGATGAACTAATGGATGAGTTGAGGGGATATAAATACTTCTCCAAGATTGATTTGAGATACAAGTATCATCAAATCAAGGTGAGGGATCAAGATATCGCCAAGACAATGTTCAAGTGTCACTATGGGCATTTTGAGTTTTTGGTGATGTCGTTTGGATCTACCAATGCCCCAACAACTTTCCAATCTTCCATGAACCACATATTTCGTGTTCATTTTAGAAATTTTGTATTGGTATTCTTTGATGACATTCTTATCTACAGCCGCACTTGGGAGGAGCACCTGCAGCATATTAAGACAGTTTTACATATCCTCAAGGAGAAGAAATTCTATTCCAAGCTCTCTAAATGTGAATTTTTCCTCACAGAGATGTTGTATTTGGGACACATCATAGGAGTGGATGGAGTGAGGGTACATGAGGAGAAGATCCAGGCTATCAGAGATTGGCCTCAGCCCAGAAATGTGACAGAACTCCGGGGGTTTGTTGGCATATGCACTTATGAAGTTTTTGAAAGGGTTTTCACAGCTAGAAGCACCACTCATATACTTGACCAATAAGGGAGCTTTCCATTGGAAACCTACAGTGCAGAGGGATTTTGATAAGCTTAAAGAGGTAATGAGTAGTTTTCCTATATTGGTTTTGCCTAATTTTTCTCAACCTTTGGTTCTAGAATGTGATGCATCAGGTGAAGGAATTGGAGCAGTCTTGTTGCAAGGAGGGCATCCTATAGCCTTTGAGAGCATAAATTTGATTCATCATGAAATGTTATACCCCATATATGATAAAGAGATGTTGGCTATCATGCATGCATTAACCAAGTTCCGACAGTACTTGGTCAGGAATAAGTTCAAGGTGAAGATTGATCATAACAGTCTTAGATTCTTCCTTGAACAGAAGCAAACCCAGGAGAGACAATAGAAGTGGGTGATCAAAGTCCAAGAATATGAATCTGACATAGAGTATGTCAAGGGGAAGAGCAATGTGGTGGCTGATTCTCTATCTAGGAGGCCTACAGTGTTGTCTTTCAGGAGCATGGACTCAGATTGGAAAGCTCAACTTCTAGTTGAGTATTCCAAAGATGAGTTTTCATGTGAGATACTTGATGGAGTGGTATCGGATGAGAGGTATAAGATGATGGATGAGATCATATATTACTAGGACCAAATATTTGTGGCTAAGAATTCCAAGCTCAAGGAGAATATCTTACTAGCATCACCTGATTCCCCACTTGCAAGGCATCAAGGTTTCACAAAGACTTATAGGGCCATAAGGGAGAGATTCTGATGGAAGGGTCTCAAGGAGGATGTGCTCTAACATGTCAAGGAGTGCACAATTTGTCAGCAGAACAAGGGAGAGCACACCCACCCTACTGGGTTATTGCAGCCACTACCTGTTCCCGATGGGAAGTGGGAAATCATCTCTATGGACTTCATCACCAGCCTACCTCCAGTGTAGGGTAAGAATTGTATCTTTGTAGTTTTTGATAGAATAACAAAGTACTCTCATTTATTTTCAATTTCTGCACATTATACTATTTCACAGGTAGCTGAGCTATTCTTCAGACAATTAGGGCCACCTAATTTTGCAACTAGAAGTAATCTTAGACACAAGGGAAATGTAGCTAAGGAACAGGGTGATCAAGGAATATTTTATTAGATGGAAGAATCTACCGGATGAGGATGCCACTTGGGAGGGAGAGAAGATCCTGCAACGTCCTTCCTTGTTGTTTCTTGAGGGAAAAAAACTTTTGAGTGGGGAGGACTATAATATTCTAAATTAGCCATTTCTAGTTGTAATATTATATTTACTCCATTTTTTAATCTAGAATAATAAATAGGATAGGTAGAACCCTTAAATCTCTGAAATGGCAATAAAACAATCCCAATGTGAAAGGGGATCAGCATAATAAGACAAATAAAACCACCTCTATGTGAAAGGGAGGCAATATAGGAGGTGTTAGGTCCCTGTAATTTTAGCAGATTGGTAAGACTAAAGCTACAGAGACAACATTATGAACCACTTTTGGATTCTAGGATCTAGCCCTCTTGAATCCAGAGAGGGATCTCTCTTATAAGTGCAAAGATTGATTTATTTTTAAGGCTTTTGGTATGATATTGGGCTAGTTATTAAGAACACGGGTTTTTTGTTTGTTTGGATGGTTGAGCATGATTTTTTAATTGAGTGGAAAGTCCTAGAAATGAAAGAGTTCCAAAGGGATGAAGGCGTGAACAATTAGAACAAGATTTAGCTGATAGGATAGATATGAAACAACAATTAATCCATTGGGCTATGGAGTCATAAAAGATTTTAATTGTGCAACAATTTCAAGAGTGATCCAAGGGGAAATTCATCTATATCAAAATATCCTTTAGATTAAATGATGAGTGGAACATTAAAAGTGTTGAAAAGGTGGAAAAATTCAATAATTTCAACAATGATTTATAAACTTTCCAAACAAGAAAAGCCTTTTAAGAAATTGTTTGAAACCAACCAAAGATATGGCTAACCTTAAACTTATTTGGACAAGCTTGTATTAAAGCCAAATTATCAGACAAACAATCTAGCAACCCACATGACTACTTTCAGAAGGGATGAAAACAGATAAGAAAACAAAGTGCAGCTTAAGATCAAGCAAGATACATTAAAATCTAAGCCTGCTTCAGCATACTCTTAGGGAAACCTTCAAAACAACCTTTGGAGAAAGAAAATAGAAGACATGGAAAACCATAAACTTTTCCAGTCTAACTCTACTCAACATATAATGAAAATATCATTCAAGAACTTCCTTTCAAGTTTTGCACATCAAGACAGGGACAAACCAACATTCCTTGATAATGTTTACACTTAACTTAAGTCATTCTTAAAAACACAATTAGAGGAAAACATGAAGATAAAGCTTATCACTGAGAGTAGGGTACTTTTAATAGTAAATACTAGCTCTATATTTTATATTCTTTATCAGAGAAAAGTGAACAAAATGGCATACATGAAAGGAAAACAATAACACAGTAAGAAGTACTTCACCAATGATATAAACCAGGATCCCAAAAATCAACTTGTATATTGATGTCAATCCAGTTACATACTTCAAGTCCTATGTTTCAGTACATCAATCATCTTCTCTTCTCATCCTAACTTCTTTGATCACAAAACAGAGCTTCAAGAGCCTCTGAAAACTATTTACATGTAGAAATTTTCGAGCACAAGTATTTCATCAAAGTTCAACAACCAAACTGTATCTCATCTTCTTCAAAAGTATTTATAGAAGAAATGAGGAGGTGGAATAAAATAAAAGATCTCTAGTTAAATTAATACTAGTTAAATTCTTCTCAACCTTTGAGGGGCTGAAAGGAGAATTTTTCTGATATTTATCTGTAGTAATTGATTTTCATTAAGTATTTTTAGCCGTTAGGCAGTTTTTGTTGACTTAAAAACTCTTTTAAGCAGGTATGCAATAACTCTAGTTGCTTTAAGCAAATTATCACTGACTAAGGAAATAACTATTCCTTATTAGATTTATTGAGGCCATAGGTGGCTCTTTGGTAGCTAGAGAGGATTCAATTAGCCTTTGATGTGGTAGTGGAGGCTTCTCGGACTGATAGATCTCATTTTTTTTCCCTAAAAAACTATTAATTTGCTTTTGATCTGTGCTTTAGGCCTGATTAAGTTTAATCTTTGTCTTCAGGTCTTCATACTGTCTTTAACTGGGTGGATTAGGCCTTTGATAGTCGAATTTATGCCTTAATCCCTCGGAACTGTGTTAAAACCTTTAATTCTTCATCTCTGTTGTGATTCCATACTTTGACACTGATACTCTTTGTATAATTAAGGTTCATTGTGTTTTTGCTGTTTTGCAGGCACGCACAGGTTTTGTGACTTCACAAATGCTCATGAGGCATAGGTGGAATCACAGTTTGAACCATGCAGATT
This sequence comes from Pinus albicaulis, assembly GCA_034641835.2. NCBI lineage: Eukaryota > Viridiplantae > Streptophyta > Pinopsida > Pinales > Pinaceae > Pinus > Pinus albicaulis. Next base: position 234,672 of record JAXQQM020085724.1, read on the forward strand.
CATTTTCTTCATGAATAATGGCCTGGGGAATCGTCATTCCCAGCCTTTGTTTTACTTTAAAACTATGATCGAAACCTTAATAACCTGCAAAAAAATGAAAAAAATTGAAGGAAATCTCGTGAAAAAATAGGTTAAGGTCTCTTTGGAGGTTTTGGGTGTGAGGTTGAATCATGGTCGTTGGATCGAAATAACCAACAGTAAATATTGCTCGATGTGGTTCAATGGGGAGGCGGTTGGGTGAATGAAGTTAAGATTAAGTCTGAGCTATTGGATCAGATTGATCAACAACTGAGATTGATCGGGAGTTCAGATGGTGGCGAGAAATGTAATGGGGAAATTTTTGATCCGGACTGTTGATCTTCAGAGATCGACAGTGGAGAAGTATCAGTGAAATTCCCAAGAAAATGTGTGATGGAAAATGAATTTGGGGGAAGATCTAATCAGGGCCGTCGGATAAAAGAAATGAACAGTGGATATCTCATGATAAAATATTCGGAGGATAGATGGAGGGGGAAAAAATTGGGGTTGAAAAGTAATGTGAGCAATTCGATCAGCTGGATGAATGGTCAAGATCTAGTGAAGGAGTCTTTCGGAGAGTAGAGGGGATGGGCGATGAAATGGGAATGAGAATTGATGAGAGCCATTCGATCAATAGGATGAATGGTCAAGATTGACGAGGAAATCCTTTGGGAGCAGAGGTGGGGCGAATGACTTGGGATTGAGAAATAATATGAGCCGTTGGATCCTGATAATCAACGGCCAGGATTAAAAACTAAAAATCCCATGCTGCGAGGAAGGGTGGTTTGGCGGAAAAACCATAATGGTTTTCATGCAAATCTGAGGCGATATTATAATTTTTCCAAAACAACGCGATATGCTTCGCTGCTTGACACCTGTCCTTTTAATACCGCCTATATCACGTAATTTTTTTGCATTAACGTTCAGGCACAAAATGACGCGATATGGAGTTTCAGCCATCGGATGAAAGGCAGAGAGATCTCACAGCAGGAATGAGAGCGCGATGGGGTAAGATGCATGGGTGAAAAAGGTGGGCAGGGTCAAAGGCGGTTTAGATATTGACCGTTAGATCTTGGGAACAGACGGTCGAGATCTATCGATGGGGGAGGGAGGTCCCAAAAGAGTCGGGCCTTTCGAGTTAAATCTTGACCGTTAGATCTTGGGAATGAACGATCCAGATTTAAATATGGGGCGATGAAAGGAATATAAGACAGCGGATCTGTGGAGATCGGGAGTGTTACACAGAAATTTGTCACCGTCCCTGCAATCCCCATCTCGCCCATTGGAGGGTCGTTTCTATGACCAATAAACAGTGTCATGCCTTGCAAATACCATCATTGCATCCCTTTCCATGAGGAAAAAATTTCTTCTATTGATAATTTCCTGAGCAGACCCCTCAAAACACCTGTTTTTGCCTTGGCGCTGGTAGCCCATTATGTACTCGTGCCAATGAGGAAAATTAACACTGAGCCCATGCCAATTGGCACTCTGTCCTAGTTAAGAACCCGCGCCAATCTGCTTTTGGAAAGTTTTTTTAAAAAAAGAGGCAAAATTTCGATTACAACAACTTCGTGGATAAGTCATCAGGAGTGGTTTCGATTGAATAACCACAACCTTCCTCCTTTGGCCTCTTGTTTCCACCTTATTGGGAACCTCCCAAGGGATAAGGCCTCTTTTCCACTATTGTAGGGATCCCAAACTCCTCCTCTCCTCTATAAATACAACCATCTTCCATTGATGAAGGGCTGAACGGCTGAATAGCGAATCTCCAAGTTCCCAAGAGCCATCAAAGCCTTATGCTGCAAGAGCCTTGATTCATTCCCTTAAGGCCAAATCCAAGCAAGGAGATTATTGTCCAGACATCCGAAGAGAGAGGTTTGTCCCATCCCCGATAGGATTTTTCGAGACGTGTTCCGCTGGTGACCTTCCGAAGGAGAATTCAGTGTCAGAGCCAGGTTGTATCCTCCTTTGATTGATTAATGATAAGTGACTATTGGTTATGGTTCCACTCTTGTTGTTGATTATGATGATGAGTTATGTCTTCTCTGACTGACATATAGTTGCATATACTGGATTTTACGCTTGCGTTTGTTTTTTTTCTTGCGTGTGCAGGTGTTCGATCATGGAGATCATGAGGATTGTGATCTATCGAAGCTAAGGAATAGGAGCGCTACTTTCTCTACAAGCGACAACGTTGGATTCCAGGTAAGCCTTCATCGCTAGTTGGTTTATTTTCAATTAGGAACCTACACTATAGCGTGGACAATTGTTGCTAGACCCGGTCTGGGCTAGTAGGGATCGCCTCTGTCTGCAGAGGGGATTTACCTCCACAACAGGGAGCAATGTAGACCATAGATCTGCAAAGATCAACAGTGGATCTCCACCGAAGAATTATACTGTGGGTTTATGAAAAAATACAGAGGAAATTTGGGTTAGATCCTGGTCATTAGATCTTTGGAATGGACGGCCCCGATTTGATCACAGGATCGCATTGGAGGAGGGAAAGGGAATGGAAGAAAGGAATTTTATGATGCGATGAAGTATCGAATGTAGGAATCGAAGGATGATCGATGGTATGGATTGAATCGAAGATCACATCGGCGGGAGGCAGTATGAAGAATAGGCGTGATGTGATAATACGATGGTCTTTGATCTACAGAGATCAATAGCCCAGATTTATTTCAACTCATACGTCGGGTATATGAAAAAAATAAAGGAAAAATGGGTTCGGGGAAAGGTTTTTTAATGTTTTTAGTGCCTGATTGCAGGGCTGTGGTCCTGTGAAAAGGATGAGGAGATCGGGTTTTAAGAAAAAAAAGGCTAATTGCAATCAGAGTTTTCAAAGTAAAAGCCAATAAGGAGATAGAAAACCTCGATGTGATTTTACGATGGGGGTTAACTCCATGTCATGGCTCTGAGTTTTATGCAGAGAAAAAGAGCTGGGTTTAGGCCAAAGGGGCTTAGGGCCTAAATGCAAAAATACTGTTTTTTAGGATTTTTGAAGGAATTTTTGAGGATTTTAAGAGTTTCGATAAGGTTAAAAAATGAGTTTTAAACCTTATCAAAGGGAATTTATGAAGGGAATGAATGAAAATGAGGGAAATGGAGGAATTTTATGAATAAATAAGGGGATGAAAATGGGTTTATTTATGAGTGAAGAAGGGGTAAAAATGATAGGAAAATGGGGTTTTTCAGCAGTCTTTTTCTTCAGGAAAACAACATATTTTTCAGGGTTAATGAGGGAAACAGTAGTGAAGATTATCTTAAAGGATAAGGATCATCATAAGACTTCAAGAACTCACAACTTGGCCATAAATTTTTTTCTTGAAGGCTACAAAAAAAATTTAGCCACCATTTGATATGACCACTAGTACATTTGGGGGAAATTTCGACACTTGGTTCTGACGCTTTTGACCAAATGTCGGAAATTTCCCCAATTTTTTTCAATCCCACCCGAAACTGTCGCTATAATGACTTTTATAGAAAAGTGTCGCAATACTGACACTTAGAAAAAGTGTCAAAATTGCGTTGTTTAGAGGAAGACGTCGCAATTGGGACACTATGCCCCAAAGCGTCACTATTGCGACTGCTGCCTCCAAACGTCGCAACTACGACACAATGTCTAAGTGTCGCAATTGCGACGTTTGGAGGCATCCGTCACAATAGCGATGCTTTGTCCACCATTGGAATAATGACACTTATATATGCGCTACATAAAAATACGAAACTTATATGCGCGCTACATAAAAATGATTTTATTAAAAATACGAAACTTATATCTGTCGCAATAGCTACATTAACGTCTGATATCACACGCGCATTCACCCTCCACTCTTGCAGAATAGCATTCGCCCGCAGCATTCACCCTTCACTCGTGCAGAACAACATTCGCCCTCAGCATTCACCCTTAGCTCTTGTAGAATAACATTTTCCCTCAGCATTCGCCCTCAGCTCTTGCAGAACAGCATTCGCCCTCAGCATTTGCCCTCAGCTCTTGCAGAACAGAATTCGCCCTCAGCATTCGCCCTCAGCACTTGCAGAACAAAATTTTCCCTTAGCATTCACCCTCAGCTCTTGCAGAACAGAATTCGCCCTCAGCTCTTGCAAAATAGCATTCGCCCTCAGCTCTTGCAAAACATCATTCGCCCTCAGCATTCACCTTGAGCTCTTGCAGAACAACATTCGCCCTCAACATTCCCCCTGAGCTCCTACAGAACAACATTCACCCTCAAAATTTTCCTTGAGCTCTTGCAGAACAACATTTTCCCTGCATTCTTCCTCAGTGTTCCCCCTCAGCTCTTGTAGAACAACATTCACCCTCAGCTCTTGCAGAACAGCATTCGCCCCCAGCTCTTGCAAAATGGTAAGTTCTTACTGCAGGCCCTTTCTCCTATAGTAGGGTTGACTCTATTTGGGTTTTTTTGGTCAATTCCATTGGATTGTGTTAGGCTGTAGGGTTCTCTCTAGATTTCAAGAATCAAGATTCAATACCCTCTATTATCTTCATCACCCAATACAAGATTTAAATTTTTTCCAAAGAAACACTTATTAATTTGGCAGCCATTATTTCTCCCTGCTTTAAAAACCCTACATTTAAATGAAAACAAGCATTGCATTTCAACTACAAAAATCTATTAGTGTTCAAATGTACATGTGTGCATCACTTGTGTAGGGTATTCCTTTTCCACTTTCACATTATCCAAGAATGTGTGCAGTATAGTTCATATTTTTTGTAATTTAGATTATCTTGAAAAAGGAAAGGTAAATTATTTCTCATGGAAAAAGAAGGTTTTCCCTTTTTACTACTGGAAATGGTACAAAAAAGTTCCATTTCTACCCAAAACTCCTATGAAATAGGAACCAAATAAAGGCCATGTCCTAAATGGACATCATTTGGCTTTGAAAATGGCCATTGCACCGTGCTATTTCTTATATTACATCACGATAGTTTCTTAGGTCATTTATTGTTTCTTGAGATGAAAAACAACCAAAGAAATTGTGAAGATCCTTTCAAGAAATAAATGACCATTTCTCAATCATATCTCAACTATTTTTTATTTCATTTAGTGGTTGCTTACTTTGAGAGAAATTTGACACTTTTATAAGGAATATAACATAACAACACAAAATGGGAAGGAATTGATGAGGTAGATGACCTTTAGTTGTTGTCAATTAAGAATTGATAATACACGATGCATGTTTTGTACTCCAAACTAGATTCCTTCCTGGAGTTAGGACACAGAGTATTGAATCAACGTTTTAGTTTCTAACTTCCTGTATTGGTTCATCAATCTTCAAATTCAGACATTGCATGTCTTCATTGCTTCATGTTTGAATAATTTGCATCATATCGTACAATAGGAAATTAGGAATTATGATTATTATTACTTTATGGATCTGTTAAGTTACTTTTAAGTTTGCATGGTTTAGTGTGAAATTATTCTAGTGTGCCCCTAGGCCTAGGTTAAGGAATCCCAAGGACTGAGAACCCTAGTTTTGAAATGGTATTGTTTCTTATACCCAAAAACCCCTCAACATCACTTCTTATTAGTTCTTAACAATAGTGTTGTAAACAATTTGAGAATTGATATAGCAAAATCTTGCACTTCTCAAGATAAAGTCCTAAAGCTAAAGTGTGATACCATGTGTAATTCAATAGCCCCATTGTCACCTCACCAACCTCTTTTCACTTCGGGCTGTCTCTCCTCCAACTTAAGGGGGGTTCTCCCTAGTATATGTTAGGGATCTAATGGCCCAACCAAACCAAGTCAAGAGCCCCATAACTCTCTATGTTTACTACTATCAATCAAAATATTGAACAATAGGGTCAGACATGCATCCTGAAGATAAAATTGCCAGGGTATTTTTGGGTAATTTCAAAGGGAAAGTCCCCAAACAAATATAATCAAGGAATTATAACGTGACTTCAAACATTAAATATCAACAAAATTGTTTAAAGGATATTGAAAGGAAAAAGGTGATGGAAGATAGAAAGTGCCTTACTTAAATGCTCTAAGGATTTTTCAATAGTTGCTCCAAAAGCTTCACTTCAAGGCCCTTCAAGATCGTCTCCAACAATGCTATACCATCAGCTTCAACAATGTTGCTCCAAAAATGTCCTCAAGGTCTTCAAAAAAAGTTTACTAGAAGTTGCTCCAACAATATATTCAATAAGGTCTTCATTGTCAACTCGTCTCTTGTTTGGGTGCCTTAATGTGCAATGACATGTTTACAGGACTGAATTCAATGCAAGGCATATTTGAAACTCTAACTCTATCTTCCGGTGTCTTACTAGAAATTATTTCAGTTTTCATTTTGTGTTTTCAAGTTTTTACATTTATAATTTTATTGCAATGTGGCAGACTGATCAGGGCAGTATAGGAACAACCCCGAGACGGGATGATTGCAGAAAGAGGCCAGCGGAAGAAAATGTAAAGTGCCAGCATTGCTCTATCTTCAGGTATTTTAGTTATTTACATAATTGAAATAATATTAATTTTTTTCAAATATGTAGACACCTAGCCATGGTATGCCTGATGATTCCCTCTTTGAGGAAGAGCTTTCTTCATCCCTATCTCCAGTGTTCTTGTTGCGAAAAAAGGCACGAGATGCAAGGTCAGAATTTAATACTTTGATAGACACGCCTCAAACACCTGAAACAGAAGAGAGGATAAAACATCTTATGAGCCAGCTAGAAAGATATCAGGTAATAATAAAAAGTCAAAAGGATATTTTTTTTGTTCTGCATGAGATGAATTTTGATAGTTTGATTTTTAATTTTTACATTGACTAAACTAACAAAAAGTTCTTTTGTATGTATCGTTTTCTGGCACTTGCTGAATCCGGTGTTGGTGGTAGTGGGACACAAGGGCAAGAGATTTCCCAACAACCCTCACGTACACCTTCTACTCCTTTAGGTGCCAGCCAAGAAACACACCCTGCCCAAGCAGACACTCAGCCAACCGCTGAACGTGTTGGCAATGATGAGGCTGATATGGCCAACTACATTATTGCGTTTCCTGGAGCTACACGTGTCAGCTCCACAAGGACCATTAATGGCACATTGTTGGTGAACGATGAGGGTGTCCCTATAAAGCATGTACAACTCCCAGGTAAATTTTAATATTTTAACTATTTCATGTACTTTATCTAAAACATATTTACCATGATTTTTATTTTTAAATTAATGATAATATCTTCTTTTTCTTTTGGTTTTATTCTGTGTAGGAAACAATGAGTTCTACAGGATTCTGGAGAGCCATGCGTTGGTAATTTTTTGCCCAACCATACGTACAGGGTGGAATTCCCAGAATTCCAACCTGAAAAAAGAACTTTTAGATTATCTAGAAGCCCTTTTTGGGGTCGGCACATTTGACAGAAAAGCGGTGGCTCAGGTAGCCGGCAAATATTTGAAATATACCAGGGACACCTATAGGACACAATTGAAATTTAACCCTAGATATGAGCGTCCTCTCGCAGTTTCAGAGAGTGAGTGGAGAGCACTCATCCATGACGGAAAAGAGAAAAGGGCAAAGAAAGAAGGAAAAATGCCAACTGGACCCGCAAGGTAAATTACAACTTTAATTCAATAGCTTTAATTTTCTCTATGTCTAAAATAAAATTGTGCTATGTCATATCTGACTTCAATATTTTGATGCTAGGTTGCCTGACACCTCAAAGGCAACCAAAGCTAGGATTGAAAAAAAGGGCCATCACAAGCTAGGCTAGGGCGGCTACTTGAAATTAGCTACAAGAATTGTAATTAAGTAGCTAAACATCTTATAATTAATTGTATCGCCTTCCAACGTTTTTGTAATCCTATAAAATATGATTAAAAATACACAATCATATGTAATGTAGGGTGATGACTTCGGAACAGAAACTATAGAGGAAGATAAAAATATCGCTTTCCATTTCGGCTATCAAGCCGTAGTTGAACGTCGCAAAAGCTTGGGGTAGGTCCCAAGATCCAGAATGCCTGATAAGGTAAAACATTAACCTTTCAATATGTTTGTTTTCGTCCATAAATTTAATGTCTAACAACTTTGTTTAAATCAGGGGAGCAGCACTACCGACGAGGCAAATAACCCAGTTTTAGAGCCAGATGTAGATGATCCTCACGTGCAACCTGATCATTGTAGTGGGGACCAGGGCGACAATGCTACTATCAGTGAGGGCCGTGACGGTAATTAATTTCCACTTATAATTTTTTCTAATTATACCTTGATGGTTGTCCTTATAACTTTTTTTGTTTAAATGAAAGAGAATGTTTCCCTTGAGGATCTTACCACCAGAGAGGAAGACAGGGCAACAGTCCCAACGGCGACAACTGGTGCACCAGGTAAATAATCTCATTGCAATTTTTTTTATTAATATTACCTAACTAGTTCAATGATATTTAAAAACTGACAATTAAAATTTAATATTATCTGTTTTTGTAGGCGATGCCCCGTCACTGGATGAGACCAGACATCGTGACTACGCAACTAGGTCAGCGGCGACAACTGGTGCACCAGGTAAATAATCTCATTGCAATTTTTTTTTATTAATATTACCGAAATAGTTCAATGATATTTAAAAACTGACAATTAAAATTTAATATTATCTATTTTTGTAGGCGATGCCCCATCACTGGATGAGACCATACATCGTGACTACGCAACTAGGTCAGCGGCGACAACTGGTGCACCAGGTAAATAATCTCATTGCAATTTTTTTTATTAATATTACCGAACTAGTTCAATGATATTTAAAAACTGACAATTAAAATTTAATATTATCTCTTTTTGTAGGCGATGCCCTGTCACTGGATGAGACCAGACATCGTGACTACGCAACTAGGTCAGCAGTGCAGGTCGAAAGGCACGAAACAGGAGCAGAGCATGATGATATTGATGATGTAATTAGGAGCTTTATAAATAGGAAGAAGAAAAAGAAAATTTGATAATGTAAAATATTGTATTATTATAAGACAAACGTTACCATACTTGGAACGTTTTTTGCATTATATAAAAAACTCATTTATCATACTATTTTTATGTCAAGCATTAATTGCAATGTTTCCTTGCGTACCTTTTGTTGAATTGTTTTTTTATTAGTTATTGAATATTTTTTTTTATGCTCATGAAAGTAAAAAATGAAATATAGATTGGGTATTGGGGAATTGAGAGTGATGTGAGAGGGGGGGGAGGGGCCATAAGAGCTTCCACCTTCACGTGGTTGGCCCTATTTAGTAGAGAATAATTTATTGGAGCGATTTAATCTTGGAGCAAACCTCCCTCGATCCAATGTAGCAACAAAAAAGTCACTGTTGACTTAGTTGCTACTCTTTCAGATCGTGGGAGGCTTGTTCCAAGTTCATGCGACTCCAATAAATTGTTCTTGAAACGAAGAGGAGCTTATTCAGGTATGTTTTGACATTTCAACATATGTTCTAACATTATCATAAGAATGCATCTTAGAGTAAAAAATACTACATCAATTACTTGTATTTATTGTATAGATAATGATGGATTTTAATTGACTTGGCAGTGCAGGTACAAATCCTCTTGCATCATGAGCGATACAACTTGTCAACCAGGGTCATGTCAAGGATATTTTTGCTTGTGCACTTGACCAGGTTTGTAATTTCACGTTTTGTAATTTCCTTTACAGTTCATAATTCAATATTAAGCTTTTTCATTATTATTATCTAGGTTTTTTGTATGTGTCTTTTCATCTATTTTATTGTAAGCAACTCTGCATGTTTCCTGTTGTTCACTATGATTTCTCCCATTACCACTCCGAGGATGAATCCGAATTTATTGTTACATAGGTTACTTTATTGTTACTATGATTTCTCCATTTACGATCTCATAGGTTACATCATGTAAAGTTGTCAATCTCAGGTTGGTGATGAGCTTTAGTTCTCCAGATTTGGGGCTTTTCTGATATTTTCTCCCTCATGTCATTCTTGCATCACCTCCTTGTTTGAGCATGCCAATTTTCTACCACTTGTACCAATTGGCACATGTAAATATCTGAGTGGTGCCACATTTCACCTATTTTCAGTGAGATTTTAGGGTTTCTCTAACATAGCTTCAAAAAGCCGATTCAGTGCCTGCTTGAATATCGTCACATAATACTCATGGTTTGGATTGATGAGCATATTCTGAATGGTTGGTTGATTCATAAGAACCACCCATATAGTCATCTTGAGATATTTCAGAAGTTTTCTTGGGTTTCCTTTTTCACTGTTTCTAGTGGTTGGGATGATGTGGGGTGATCCATCAACACTGGTGCTCTTGTAGTAGGGAATTTTTTTTTGGGGATATAAAGGAGCATTTGATGTAGATATCCCATTGGATGCATTCATAGATGGGCATGAGAGGTCAAGAATTTAAATTAGAAATATGCAACCTCTAGCATGGCGACCTGAAGGCCGCGAGAGACACTGGTTAAAGATTGTTTTGTGATGGCATTTGTTAGCCCCCCCATAAATTTTTGACAAGAAAACAGGGGGCTAAGATGTTTTTTAGCCTTCAAGGAATGCATTTCCTTTGAAAACGCATCATCCTTGAAGCCTCCTTATGCCTTTATCCTTTGATAAAATCCCCTCTGCTGATTCCCATTATAAAGCCTCTCTGTTTGTGAAGAAATGCCCAAAAGCCCCTTTTTCCCTCTTATATCATCCCTTCTAAACCTATGATTTCATCCCCTGGTCTCCCCTTCAATTTCCCTTCTAACCCTCTAAATCCTCCAAAAATCCCCTTTAAGTTCTACCCCTATCCCTTGTTCGGTCTAATTCACCCTTATTCCCTCTATCGTTACTCTTCCTCCGCCTTAAATTGCATTAAAATGGGCCAAAACCCACTTTCCGCTTTATAATAGGGCTTAGCCCCTTTCCCACCAGCCACTTTTAAACCACTTCCCCACGTAACCCTTACCCAAAACCAAGCACTTAATGCCTTGGGGGCCGGTCGCATAATCGCAAATCGCAAAATCGCATGTTCTATTGTGAATGCCCCGATCACTCATCAAAAATATTTGCGATACGATTGATCGCATCGCAAATCCGCCCGATCGCAATATCGCAATCGCATGTTGTGTTTTAAATGTTCCGATCATCCATCACAAATATTTGTGATGCGATTGATCGCATCACAAATATTTGCGATGCGACTGATCGCGCCATCACTCCGACCTCCGATCCGCCCATCGCACTTCCCTCCGATCGCGTCTGCTCCTCCGATCGCATCACAAGTTCTGTTTCCCGTGATTGCAATTAGTCCCCTCTCCCATCTTTGATTGTGATTTGCGATTCCATATGGGTCCCACCTCGTACTACCATTCCCATCGCTTTTCTGTTACATTTCGTTCATTTCCTTTGTATTTCCCCCAAGATTTAATCTTTGGGTCTTACACCAGTTATCATTTCTTCTGCTGCTTTCTCACTATTCCACTATTCCGCCACCGTTCCTCCGCCTCCGCAGCATTTCTCCACCACTACCCGAGTTTGTAGCAAGTTTATTTTACTGAGAAGATAACACAGAGAGGCCATTTCAGCATTTTCCAGCAGACCAACAGAGGAGTTTCAAAGGGGGATGATGCCTATTATTGAAGTAATTAATGTTCAACCCTGCAATTCAAAGGAAAGGACGCAGTTGTAAGACTTAAGCACGAAAAAGTTCATATCCACATTTTAATATCAGCAGAACGCATTTCTCCAAGACAAACATTTACCTACAGCACTACTCATATCTCCTCGAGCCCTGAAACGGTTGATTATACTGACAGAGCTTCTTAAAGACTGTCTGGAAAACAATTATGAGGTATGGAGAGTCTTGCAGTTTTCCCACCCAGTGAATTTACTCCAGAAGGTTAGCACAAAGCTCCAGATGCCAAAAGGACTCCAAATAAACACTAGAGGTCAATATTGTCCTGATAGAGCCTCCCAGAGCGGCCTACAGAGTACACACAACAATAGAGATTTCCATTAAGCAGTATGGGCGTGAGCACTTCCGCCATTCAATATTAATGAAACAAATTTAATGTTCATCTACCTCTGTTATCCTCTTCTCCTATAAGAAGTCCCGAGAACATATTGTAAAGGGTTGTTGGTTGTTATTTGTTGTTCGGCTGCTGCCGTTGCTGTTAGAAGGATTCATTTGGACTGTTAAAATAGTCTTGGGAGGGAGTAGCAAAGTAGTTTTTATTGTAATAGGCTGGGAGGAGAAGTTGGGATTGTAACAGCCATTGAGCTCAGTTTATATGATTGGTTTTGCATCATTAATCAAGCACATTTCACAGGATCCTGGTCTATTACTATTGCTGATGTTTTTCTTACTTTGTTTATTAGATTTCATGTTGTTCATTGTTCTACTGGCTCGCATCAGAAATCTGGCATAGGATTTTCCCTTGTTAGGCACCCTATGCTTCTTCTCTCCTTGCCTTAGATGTTTTATACTTAATGTGTTATCTAAGGGTTGATTTTAGTTAATTTAACCATTGTAGTGGATGTTATTGCCTGCTCTCTAATGTATGAATTGAATGGATCAGTTTTTAGATGTTCTTGTTGGGTTTAAGCTGGAAGATTTGGGAACACTGGGGATTAGAGTTAGCCCTGTCCACTAGGATCCTTGTGCGACCAGCTGGCATTTCTAATATCTCTCTGTAAAATTATCTATGTTTCCCCTTGGAGCATGCTAAAGCTGACCTGGAGTTAAATGACCTCTGGTCCAATCTATAAGCTGCCCCTTTGTCCCTCCTTTGAGAGCTGCCTATGAGTATGTCCAAGCAGGCCTGGAGTTAAATGACCTCTGACCTGATCTATAGACATAAAATTGGGTTGCTCTCCTTCTTTCACTTTCTTTGCTTAATGTTCCATCCCACCGTATATCTAAAGAGATCCTTTAGTATAGATGACTTGCCCTCTGAAAGCCTTTGCTAGTTGTTGCGAGTAATTCTCCTTTCATGACTCCATAGCCCAATGGATGGAAATTTCTCGACCTATCCTCCTTACTGAAACATCCTGCTGTTTGGTTCCTTTCCCCCATAATTTTCTCAGTCTATGATCTCATGACCAACCGAGAAACCAACCAACCAAATTATTTAAAACCCCCCTTTGTGATTCATAACTAGCCTAATATCTAATTTGTGCTTCAAAGACATATCATTCTTTGCTCTATTTGGAGAGATCCCTCTCCGTGTCCAGGAGGGCTAGATCCTAGGGCCCCAAAGTGGTTTGATGTTGTCTTATCTTTTTGTATTTCCAAATCTGCAAAAACATAGGAACCCCAACAACCTTAATATAGTCGTGATTTCTTTCTATTATCTTAATGCAAATATATAGTCCGGTCTAATTAAAATGAGGATTGTGGTTGTATTTCTCTTTGGTTTTTTCTCTCTTAATTCTCTAGAAGTTGCCAAAAGTTGCGATAGTTGTTTAGTTTGCCTGTTACAACTTAAAAGTGGTTTTTAGCAATGGGAGTCATGTTTTTTAAGGTTCATACTAATATGAAGATATTGTAATTATATATTCAGGATAAGAGAAGATGGTCTCTGCTTTGGGCAGTATGACAACAATTTCCACATCTACCTCATTGGGTAACAATGGAAAGGGGAAGAATTTGGGTGCAATGTTTGATAATTATGGCAGAAAATTGTCTTCTCTTTCAGTTTTTTCACCCATTTCCTTTAATCGCTCAAGCAGAAGAGGGAATCTGAGATTACGCGACAAAGAGAAGGTAGTTAATACAAGAGCTATGGAAAAGGAGTTTTACTTCAAAAAGGATGGCTCAGTGACAAAAAAATTGTAGGTCAGAGAAAAAATTATGTTTAAAGGAAGGTCACCTGCATGTGAAACTTTACTGCGGTGGATCTTTCCTTTTCCACTTGTATTCGATTTTAAATTGTTATTTTAATTTTTCATGGAGGGTTGTTTTGGCATATGGTCTGGCATTCAATTTCACACTTACTGAAAGCATTTTCAATTTGTCTTGCAGGCGGTGTGAACAAACTTACTGATCTTGTTGGAGTCACCCTTGGGGCGAAGGGAAAAATGTTGTCTTGGAGAGCAAGCATGGATCTCTGAAAATAGTTAATGATGGTGTGAGAGTAGCTAAGGAGGTAGTTTGTAGATGTGTGCTCTGGTTTTATTTTTAACTTTGTATTAGTTCCCCCTCTTAAATGTCTAAGATTTGGTAGGCATAATTTGAAAAATCAAAGGTGAAAGGAAACATATTTGTTACCCAGTGGTCTACTTGGCCTATGGACTACCCACATTAGAGTAATGCATAAAGCTTTTCACAACAATAAAAGGAAAGGGTTATGGTTGAGTCAAATTTTACTATTATTGATAGTGTAATGAAATGTATCTCGATGCTATGGTTTTGGCCTTTTTATTGGTTGAATTAGAGGACCTAGTTGAAAATATTGGGGCCAAGTTAGTAAGGCAAGCTATGGCAAAGAAAAATGATTTAGCTGGGGATGGAACCACAACATCTATTGTTATTGCACATGTTGTAATATTGAAAAATTTCAGAAAAATGAATGGAGAATAAATCTCCCTTCCTCGAACACAGAGAAAATAAAAATTTCTTTGACAGGAGACAGAGTTTCAATACTTTGAAAAAAAACTTCTATTCCCTTCAATAACTCAAAAAAAAAACTATTACACTTCTTCCTCACTGAGAGGGATTACAAAATTATGACTGCTACAAAACGCAGTGCATAAAACCAACTCACCGTCTGTTCAAAACAAACATACTCTGTCTCTAAAACACTCTGCTGTGTTTTTCACTTTCGCACTGCTGTGCATACACACTTAAAAAGTTACACTCAGTCTTTCACTTTTTACACACTGCTGTGTGATAAAAAATTTACGTACTGTCTATAAAAAAAAATACCAAGCTTTTTTGTCCTTTTTATTTTTATATGTTGTAACATATAAAACATATTATAATAAACCCTCTTTTAAAAAAATTAAAATTAAAACTAAATTCTATGGCCCACCTTTCATTTCGCATATGATATATATGTATAACATATGTATATATTAAAGCATACATAAAATTAAACTATCAAAACATTAAAGAACCCTTTCCATCGGACTTCAAAAGTCTGAATAGATTGAATTTCAAACCAAATTCGTGTTCCAAAATGGGATGCTGACGTCTGCCTAATTTGTAACGTGAATTCTCAATCCAATGTGCCTTATAAAAAATTTGGGTTCGGTTTTCAGGTTTTCAAATTCCCTTCAATTTCACGCGATCCAATATTAATGCTCCACGTGTCCTCCTTTTGAATTTACAAAACTGGGGGTAAATTTCTGTTTGTTTAATTTCTAGTTGGTGAATTGCGTTAATGTTGTTTTTTGTGTTTAAATACAATCCTGTACAAAAATATGGCTGCGACCATCTACAAAAAAACTTGCAGGAATTTTAAATGTTGAATCAAAATTCTGGATGGCGTGCAAACAACCTCCAAAAAAAATGTTGCTGCTGCATCTATCCTTCTGCTGCAGCAGTTGAAGTTAAAATTCAACAGCACAGGGTTTAATAAGTGAGGGTGTAAAGGTAACTTTTTTTCGATAGTACTGGATTAAGATCATCTATTCATTTTTGTAGGGTCTTATGGTGTTTGGTTTTTTAGTTTTGGGTTGGACTTATTGAGTCTAAGATAGTTTTTGGGTTGGGCTTATTGAGTCTAAGATAGTTTTGGGTTGGGCTTATTCGCCCTCAGTGTTCGCCCTCAGCTCTTGCAGAACAACATTCGCCCTGCATTCGCCCTCAACGTTCGCCCTCAGCTCTTGTAGAATAGGATTTGCCCTCAGCTCTTGCAGAACAACATTCGCCCTCAGCTCTTGCAAAATGGTAAGTTCTTACTGTAGGCCCTTTCTCCTATAGTAGGGTTGACTCTATTTGGGTTTTTTTGGTCAATTACATTGGATTGTGTTAGGTTGTAGGGTTCTCTCTAGATTTCAAGAATCAAGATTCAATACCCACTATTATCTTCATCACCTAATACAAGATTTAAATTTTTCCCAAAGAAATGCTTATTAATTTGGTAGCCATTATTTCTCCATGCTTTAAAAACCCTACATTTAAATGAAAACAAGCATTGCATTTCAACTACAAAAATCTATTAGTGTTCAAATGTACATGTGTGCATCACTTGTGTAGGGTATTCCTTTTCCACTTTCACATTATCCAAAAATGTGTGCAGTATAGGTCATATTTTTTTTTATTTATATTATCTTGAAAAAGGAAAGGTAAATTATTTCCCATGGAAAAAGAAGGTTTTCCCTTTTTACTACTGGAAATGGTACAACAAAGTTCCATTTCTACCCGAAACTCCTATGAAACAGGAACCAAATAAAGGCCATGTCCTCAATGGACATAATTTGGCTTTGAAAATGGCCATTGCACCATGTTGTTTCTTATATTACATCACGATAGTTTCTTAGGTCATCTCTTGTTTCTTGAGATGAAAAACAACCAAAGAAATTGTGACGATACTTTCAAGAAATAAATGACCATTTCTCAATCATATCTCAACTATTTTTTATTTTATTCAGTGGTTGCTTACTTTGAGATAAATTTGACACTTTTATAAGGAATATAACATAAAAACACAAAATGGGAAGGAATTTATGAGGTAGATGACCTTTAGTTGTTTTCAATTAAGAATTTATAATACACACTGGATGTTCCGTACTCCAAACTAGATTCCTTCCTAGAGTTAGGACACAGAGTATTGAATCAAATTTGTAGTTTCTAACTTCCTGTATTGGTTCATCAATCTTGAAATTCAGACATTGCATGTCTTCATTGCTTCATGTTTGAATAATTTGCATCATATCATACAATAGGAAATTAGGAATTATGATTATTATTACTTTATGGATCCGTTAAGTTACTTTTAAGTTTGCATGGTTTAGTGTGAAATTATTCTAGTGTGCCCCTAGGCCCAGGTGAAGGAATGCCAAGGACTGAGAACCCTAGTTTTTAAATGGTATTATTTCTTATACCCAAAAACCCCTCAACATCACTTCTTATTAGTTCTTAAAAATAGTGTTGTAAACAATTTGAGAATTTATATAGCGAAATCTCTCACTTCTCAAGATAAAGTCCTAAAGCTAAAGTGTGATACCATGTGTAATTCAATAGCCCCATTGTCACCTCACCAACCTCTTTTCACTTCGGGCTAGCTCTCCTCCAACTCAAGGGGGGTTCTCCCTAGTAGATTTTAGGGATCTAATGGCCCAAACAAACCAAGTCAAGAGCCCCCTAACTCTCTATGTTTACTACTATCAATCAAAATATTGAACAATAGGGTCAGACATGCATCTTGAAGATAAAATTTCCAGGGTATTTTTGGGTAATTTCAAAGGGAAATTCCCCAAACACATATAATCAAGGAATTATAATGTGATTTCAAACATTAAATATCAACAAAATCGTTTAAAGGATATTGAAAGGAAAAAGGTGATGGAAGATAGAAAGTGCCTTACTTAAATGCTCTAGGGATTTTTCAATAGTTGCTCCAAAAGCTTCACTTCAAGGCCCTTCAAGATCGTCTCCAACAATGCTATACCATCAGCTTCAACAATTTTGCTCCAAAAATGTCCTCAAGGTCTTCACAACAAGTTTACTAGAAGTTGCTCCAAAAATATATTCAATAAGGTCTTCATTGTCAACTCGTCTCTTGTTTGGGTGCCTTAATGTGCAATGACACGTTTCTAGGACTGAATTCAATGCAAGGCATATTTGAAACTCTAACTCTGTCTTCCGGTGTCTTATTAGAAATTATTTCAGTTTTCATTTTGTGTTTTCAAGTTAGATATTGTTTTCAAGTTTTTACATTTATAATTTTATTGCAATGTGTCAGACTGATCAGAGCAGTGCAGGAACAACCCCGAGACGGGATGATCGCGGAAAGAGGCTAGCGGAAGAACATGTAAAGTGCCAGAATTGCTCTATCTTCAGGTATTTTAGTTATTTACATAATTGAAATAATATTAATTTTGTTCAAATATGCAGACACCTAGCCATGGTACACTTGATGATTCCCTCTTTGAGGAAGAGCTTTCTTCATCCCTATCTCCAGTGTTCTTGTTGCAAAAAAAGGCACGAGATGCAAGGTCAGAATTTAATACTTTGATAGACGCGCCTCAAACACCTGAAACAGAAGAGAGGATAAAAAAACTTATGAGCCAGCTAGAAACATATCAAGTAATAATAAAAAGTCAAAAGGATATTTTTTTTGTTCTGCATGAGATGAATTGTGATAGTTTGATTTTTAATTTTTACATTGACTAAACTAACAAAACGTTATTTTGTATGTAGTGTTTTCTGGCACTTGCTGAACCCGGTGTTGGTGGTAGTGGGACAAAAGGGCAAGAGATTTCCCAGCAACCCTCTCGTACACCTTCTACTCCTTTAGGTGCCAGCCAAGAAACACACCCTGCCCAAGCAGACACCCAGCCAACCGCTGAACGTGTTGGCAATGATGAGGCTGATATGGCCAACTACATTATTGCGTTTCCTGGAGCTACAAGTGTCAGCTCCACATGGACCATTAATGGCACGTTGTTGGTGAACGATGAAGGTGTCCCTATAAAGCATGTACAACTCCCAGGTAAAATTTAATATTTTAACTATTTCATGTACTTTATCTAAAACATATTTATCATGATTTTTATTTTTAAATTAATGATAATATATTTTTTTTGTGTAGGAAAAAATGAGTTCTATAGGTTTTTGGAGAGCCATGCGTTGGTAATTTTTGGCCCAACCATACGCACAGGGTGGAATTCCCAGAATTCCAACCTGAAAAAATAACTTCTAGATTATCTAGAAGCCCTTTTTGGGGTCGACACATTTGACAGAACAACGGTGGCTCAGGTAGTCAGCAAATATTTGAAATATACCAGGGACACTTATAGGACGCAATTGCAATTTAACCCTAGATACGATTGTCCTCTCACAGTTCCAGAGAGTGAGTGGAGAGCACTCATCCATGACAGAAAAGAGAAAAGGGCAAAGAAAGAAGGAAAAATGCCAACTAGACCCGCAAGGTAAATTACAACTTTAATTCAATAGCTTTAATTTTCTCTATGTCTAAAATAAAAGTGTGCTATGACATATCTGACTTCAATCTTCTGATGCTAGGTTTCCTGACACCTCAAAGGCAACCAAATATAGGATTGAAAAAAAAGGCCATCACAAGCTAGGCCAGGGCGGCTACTTGAAATTAGCCGCAAGAATTGTAATTAAGTAGCTAAACATCTTATAATTAATTGTATCACCTTCCAACGTCTTTGTAATCCTATAAAATATGATTAAAAATACACAATCATATGTAATGGAGGGTGATTAATTTGAAACAGAAACTACAGAGCAAGATAAAAATATCGCTTTCCATTTTGGCTATCAAGCCGTAGTTGAACGTCGCAGAAGCTTAGGGCAGGTCCCAAGATCCAGAATGCCTGATAAGGTAAAACATTAACCTTTCAATATGTTTGTTTTCGTCCATAAATTTAATGTCTAACAACTTTGTTTAAATCACGGGAGCAGCACTACCGACGAGGCAAATAACCCAGTTTTAGAGCTAGATGTAGATGATCCTCACGTGCAACCTGATCATTGTAGTGGGGACCAGGATGAAAATGCTACTATCAGTGAGGGCCGTGACGGTAATTAATTTCTAGTTATAATTTTTTCTAATTATACCTTGATGTTTGTCCTTATAAATTTTTTTGTTTAAATGACAGAGAATGTTTCCCTTGAGGATATTACCACTAGAGAGGAAGACAGGGCAACAGTCCCAACGGCAACAACTGGTGCACCAGGTAAATAATCTCATTGAAATTTTTTTTATTAATATTACCGAACTAGTTCAATGATATTTAAAAACTGACAATTAAAATTTAATATTATCTGTTTTTGTAGGCGATGCCCCGTCACTGGATGAGACCAGACATCGTGACAACGCAACTAGGTCAGCGGCGACAACCGGTGCACCAGGTAAATAATCTCATTGCAATTTTTTTTATTAATATTACCGAACTAGTTCAATGATATTTAAAAACTGACAATTAAAATTTAATATTATCTGTTTTTGTAGGCGATGCCCCGTCACTGGATGAGACCAGACATTGTGACTACGCAACTAGGTCAGTGACAACAACTAGTGCACCAGGTAAATAATCTCATTGAAATTTTTTTTATTAATATTACCGAACTATTTCAATGATATTTAAAAAATGTCAATTAAAATTTAATATTCTCTGTTTTTGTAGGCGATGCCCCGTCAATGGATGAGACCAGATATCGTGACTATGCAACTAGGTCAGCAGTGCAGGTCGAAAGGGACAAAACAGGAGCAGAGCATGATGATATTGATGATGTAATTAGGAGCTTTAGAAATAGGAAGAAGAAAAAGAAAATTTGATAATGTAAAATATTGTATTATTATAAGACAAACGTTACCATACTTGGAATGTTTTTTGCGTTATATAAAACTCATTTATCATACTATTTTTATGTCAAGCATTAATTGCAATGTTTCCTTGCGTACTTTTTGTTGAATTGTTTTTTTATTAGTTATTGAATATTTTTTTTATGCTCATGAAAGTAAAAAATGAAATATGGATTAGGTATTGGGGAATTGAGAGTGATGTAAGGGGGGGGAGAGGGGCCATAAGAGCTTCCACCTTCACGTGGTTGGCCCTGTTTAGTAGAGAATAATTTATTGGAGCAATTTAATGTTGGAGCAAACCTCCCTTGATCCATCGTAGCAAAAAAAAAGTCATTGTTGACTTAGTTGCTACTCTTTCAGATCGTGGGAGGCTTGTTCCAAGTTCATGCAACTCCAATAAATTGTTCTTGAAACGAAGAGGAGCTTATTCAGGTGTGTTTTGACATTTTCAACATATGTTCTAACATTTTCATAAGAATGCATCTTAGAGTAAAAAATACTACATCAATTACTTGTATTTATTGTATAGATAATGATGGTTTTTTATTGACTTGGCAGCAGGTACAAATCCTCTTGCATCATAAGAACTACAACTTGTCAACTAGGGTCATGTCCAGGATATTTTTTCTTGTGCACTTGACCAGGTTCGTAATGTCACATTTTGTAAGTTCCTTTACAGTTCATAATTCAATATTAAGCTTGTTCATGATTATTATCTAGGTTTCTTGTATGTGTTTTTTCATCTATTTGATTGTAAGAAACTCTGCATGTTTCCTGTTGTTCACTATGATTTCTCCCATTACCACTCCCAGGATGAATCCGACTTTATTGTTACATAGTTTACTTTATTGTTACTATGATTTCTCCATTTACGATTTCATAGGTTACATCATGTAAAGTTGTCAATCTCAGGTTGGTGATGAGCTTTAGTTCTCCAGATTTGGGGCTTTTCTGATATTTTCTCCCTCATTTCATTCCTGCATCACCTCGTTGTTTGAGCATGCCAATTTTCTAGCACTTGTACCAATTGGCACATGTCAATCTCTGAGTGGTGCCACATTTCACCTATTTTCAGTGAGATTTTAGGGTTTCTCTAACATAGCTTTAGAAATCCGATTTAGTACCTACTTGAATATCGTCACATAATACTCATGGTTTGGATTGATGAGCATGTTCTGAATAGTTGGTTGATTCAAAAGAACCACCCATATAGTCATCTTAAGATATTTTAGAAGTTTTCTCTTGTTTCCTTTTTCACCATTTATAGTGGGTGGAATGGTGTGGGGTGATCCATCAATACTGGTGCTCTTGTAATAGGGAATTTGTTTTTGGGGATATAAAGGAGCATTAGATGTAGATATCCCATTGGATGCATTCATATATGGGCACGAGAGGTCAAGAATTTAAATTAGAAATATGCAACCTCTAGCATGCAAACCTGAAGGCCGTGAGAGACACTGGTTAAAGATTGCTTGTGCTGGCCTTAATATAGACGTGATTTATTTCTATTATCTTAATGAAAATATATAGTCTGGTCTCATTAAAATGAGGATTGTGGTTGTATTTCTCTTTGGTTTTTCTCTCTTAATGCTCCAGAAGTTGCCAAAAGTTGCGATAGTTGTTTAGTTTGCCTATTACAACTTAAAAGTGGGTTTTAGCAATGGGAGTCATGTTTTTTAAGGTTCATATTAATATGAAGATGTTGTAATTCTATATTCAGGATAAGAGAAGATGGCCTCTGATTTGGATAGTATGACAAAAATTTCCACATCTACCTCATTGGGTAACAATGGAAAGGGGAAGAAGTTGGGTGCAATGTTTGATAATTATCGAAGACAATTGTCTTCTCTTTAAGTTTTTTCACCCATTTCCTTTAATCGCTCAAGCAGAAGAGGGACTCTGAGATTACGCGGCAGAGAGAAGGTAGTTAATACAAGAGCTATGGAAAAGGAGTTGTACTTCAACAAGGATGGCTCCATGACAAAAAAATTGTAGGTCAGAGAAAAAATTATGTTTAAAGGAATGTCACCTACACGTGAAACTTCACTTCAGTGGATCTTTCCTTGTCCATTTATATTCGATTTTAATGTGTTATTTTAATTTTTCATGGAGGGTTTTTTTGGCATATGGTCTAGCATTAAATTGCACACTTACTGAAAGCATTGTCAATTTGTCTTGCAGGCGGTGTGAACAAACTTGTTGATCTTGTTGGAGTCACCCTTGGGGCGAAGGCAAAAATGTTGTCTTGGAGAGCAAGCTTGGTTCTCCGAAAATAGTTAATGATGGTGTGAGAGTAGCCAAGGAGGTAATTTTTAGATGTATGCTCTAGTTTTATTTTTAACGTTGTATTATTTCCCCCTCTTAAATGTCTTAGATTTGGTAGGCATAATTTGAAAACTCAAAGGTGAAAGGAAACATATTTGTTACCCAGTGGTCTACTTGGCCTATGGACTAGCCACATTAGATTAATGAATAAAGCTTTTCAAAACAATAAAAGGAAAGGGTTATGGCTGATTCAAATTTTATTGTTATTGACAGTGTAATGAAATGTATCTCAATGCTATGGTTTTGGCCTTTTTATTGGTTGAATTAGAGGACCCAGTTGAAAATATTGGGGCCAAGTTGGTAAGGCAAGCCGCGGCAAAGACAAATGATTTAGCTGGGGATGGAACCACAACATCTGTTGTTCTTGCACATGTTGGAATATTGAAAAATTCCAGAACAATGAATGGAGAATAAATCTCCCTTCCTCTAACACAGAGAAAATAAAAATTTCTTTGACATGAGACATAGTTTCAATACTTTGAAAACAAACTTCTATTCCCTTCAATAACTCAAAAAAAAACTATTACGCTTCTTCCTCACTGAGAGGGATTACAAAATTATGACTGCTACAAAACGCAGTGCATAAAACTAACTCACTATCTGTTCAAAAAAAACATACTTTGTCTCTAAAACACTCTGTTGTGTTTTTCACTTTCGCACTGCTGTGCATACACACTTAAAAAGTTACACTTAGTCTTTCACTTTTTACACACTATTGTGTAATAAAAAATTTACGTACTGTCTATAAAAAAAACTACCAAGATTTTTTGTCCTTTTTATTTTTATATGCCGTAACATATAAAACATATTATAATAAACCCTCTTTTAAAAAAAATAAAATTAAAACTAAATTCTATGGCCCACCTTTCATTTCGCATATGATATATATATATATATATATATATATATATATATATATATGTTTAAAACATATGTATATATTAAAGCATACATAAAATTAAACTATCAAAACATTAAAGAACCCTTTCCATCAGACTTCAAAAGTCTGAATAGATTGAATTTCAAACCAAATTCGTGTTCCAAAATGGGATGCTGACGTCTGCCTAATTTGTAATGTGAATTCTCAATCCAATGTGCCTTATAAAAAATTTGGGTCCGGTTTTCAGGTTTTCATATTCCCTTCAATTTCATGCGATCCAATATTAATGCTCCACGTGTCCTACTTTTGAATTTACAAAACTGGGGTGTAAATTTCTGTTTTTTTAATTTCTGGTTGGTGAATTACGTTAATGCTGGTTGTTGTGTTTAAATACAATCTTGTACATAAATATGGCTGCGGCCGTCTACAAAAAAAAATTGCAGGAATTTTAAATGTTGAATTAAATTTCTAGATGTCGTGCAAGCAACCTCCAAAAAAAATGTTGCTGCTGCATCCGTCCTTCTGCTGCAGCAGTTGAAGTTAAAATTCAACAGCACAGGGTTTAATAAGTGAGGGTGTAAAGGTAACTTTTTGTCGATAGTATTGGATTAATATCATCTATTCATTTTTGTAGGGTCTTATGGTGTTTGTTTTTTTAGTTTTGGGTTGGGCTTATTTAGTCTAAGATAGTTTTTGAGTGAAAAAATTGCTATCAGGTATTAAAAAAATTTGGTTCTTTTGTCAAAATTTATGAGCTTGCTAGGAAATACAAAACTGACAATGGTTGTATCTTAAATTTGTGGAAAATAATTTGAAATGAAACCTTTTTGTTTAGGTTGTTGCAGCAGGTGCAAACCCCGTTCAAATTACTAGGGGCATTGACAAGACAATAAAGGCCCTTGTTTCAGAACTCAAAATTTTGTCAAAGGAGGTAAACGCTTGCCTTTTGAGTAGGATGGTTTTCCTTTTTGCTGATGGTTTGGTGTATCTAATTGAATTAGTTGCCTAAGGTATTTTTGGTTGCAAACTCCTTTTCATTTTTCATATAGTATTGGCCTTGTGGAATACATTTGATTGTGTGGTCTTGTTAGATCTACAACATTTGTAGTTGTTTAGTCTTATGGCCGACGTGCACTTTTATTATGGAAATAGTTGATGCAATATTGTCATTTAATCCTTACTGCAGGGTATCATGTTGAGAAGTTTCTTGTGAAACATTTGGTATTCAAAACGACACTTGATCCTATGCAACATCATGCACTTGAATTCAAAATTCATATTCAAAGTGTGCTAGACAATTCTTGCAAAATTTAAAATATTTATGTTGTTTTAAATCATTATCTTTTTCATGTATTGGATGCTGAAAAATGAGAAAAAGAATTTGGTATGAAACCAACTAGTGAATAATTTCCAGCAAAACAACCACTTCCAAGACATGATTTAGAAGTAGAACATATGTACTTATGAAGCATAGAAATATATCCTTGATGCATTGTCAATGTTTGGCTAGGGTTATTTTTCGAGAAAATAACTCCTTATTCCTAGAATAGTGATCATGGAAAATTTTAGGGGCTAATATTCATAGATGGGCTAATTTTCCATATATTTTCCAAAAAAAATATTCGTCAATTCCCATTTTTTCCTAAAATTGATTCGCCCAAATCGTATAAGAAAAAATTATTTTACCTTAAAAATCACCAAAATTCTATAAAGACTATATAAAATCACTAGAAATTTTAATATTTTTACTAAAAGATCAAAAATCATTTTTATAGTTTGCATATTATGGATTAGTAAGATTCTTCAAGGTTTCTAATCTTTAAGATAAGTTTCCATCCTTAAAATTTTCCCTGATAGTGATCTTCAATACAAGTAAATGCCAAAGAAGAGAGATCATCGTGTGACATAAACCTATTAACAAAAGTGAACATGGAATGATTATTAATTATGGCATACTAAGTTGTCAGTGATTTTGACTATTTGTCTTTAACATGTAAAAATGTTAATTTCCAGACTTACATCATTATGGTTTGGCATCATGAGCTTGACTAATTATCCACCATGCTCACATTTTCATTGTTGTCTTCATATCTATTAACAACATTTCAAATAATAATAAAAAAGTTCTATAAGAAAAATCCAGACCTCCATGCTGCTGCTCCTTGTGAGACAAAGTCAAAATTGCATTACACAATCTGACACATAAGAATCTCCTATATCCCGGTGGTATGTATCCAAATTCTTATAATAGTGTCTTCAAGACTTATGTTGACATTGCCAATGAGATATTTAAGCAATGAAAGATGGAGCCTTATTCAGTGTTGTATATGTAATAGTCTTTTATTAATATAAAGATTGATGGTTTTGTCTTTCTAAAAATGAAATGTAAAAATAATTTATTGTGGTCAATTGAAAAGTTTTTTTTTTTTTTAAGATTTTCATTATGGAAGGGAGACATAGATATATGCCTTTCTAATTGAAATTCGGACCTTCCCTTCAAATTTGATCACTGTGTGGGACCTTAACAAACAATAAAACTATTTTTCCGCACGTTATATAAAACATATAACAAAACCTTTGTCAAAACTTCAAACGAACCCTTTAGCCGTGGGTATTTCATCACGAATTGATCATTTTACCATGTACCCTCTTCTAGAGGAATATTATTCCACTTGATTAGGTACTTCATAATGGTTATATGTCAAAGAGATACAGAATTTTTATCTATAACTTTTTGTGGTTCAAGAATCAACTTTCATTCTTCATCTAATTTTGGAAGTTCTATTTACATTGGCATATTTTTTCCCAAAACCTTTTTTAGGAAAGATACATGAAAAACCTTATGAATGCAAGAAGAAGGAAAATATAACTTATATACCACTTGTGCAATCCTATGAATAATTATTTAGGGCCATAACATTTTTGAGCTAATTCTTTATTCTTCTTTTTCTTGAATGAATATTGCTTATGATGCTATAATCTAAAAAATACCCAATTACCCTCCTCAAATTATCTTTCACGTCAATGTTGTTCCCCTTGTTTTTTTATCATGCTTCATGTCATTTGAAGGTTTTGCGTAATAATTTTCAAAGTTCTTTAGTATTTTCCAAATGTGACTCTGTTTCCTATACTTTGGACTTATCTTGCAAAAAAGTATGAGATACTAGGAGTTGGATATCCATAAAGGGCCTTAAATGGGGAAATTTTAGTAGATGTGTGATAGGTAGTATCATATTACCATTCTTCCTTGACGAACCCACTTCATCCATTAATATTTCTTTTCTAAAGAGTAGCATTGTAGATAACCTTAAAAACATTTGTTAACTATTTTTGTTTGACCATTTGATTGTGTTTGATATGTAGAACTCATGGCAGCTAGTGTTTCTCCACTCATATTAAATAATTATTTCCAAAAGTTTCTTTTTACTATTACTTTAGGAAAACCATGAAGACTATGAATTTCTTTCATGGACACTTCTGCCACTTGGCTTGTTGTTTATTTACTTTGAGCTATACAAAAAAAATATACAAAATTTGTCTATATAAATGACCAAAAAAATGTAACACTTACCTTTATATTTCAGTAACCCTGTAATAAAGTCTATTGATATATATTATAGTCTTTGAATATGTATGTGGAATGGTTGAAGTAACCCTAGAGATTTTACTATCTCTCTTTTATTTATTATGCAAACCTGACCTTCTCTTACAAAATTTTGAATATCTTTCTTCATTCCTTCCAAAAATATATTTTTTGATCCTTTGAGATGTTTTAAGGAACCCTGCGTCCTACCATCAGAGATACATGGGACTTCCTTAATATTTGTTTATTCAAATATGATTGCGTGCATAAAAATATTCTACATCTGCACCAAAGTATATCTCTCTTTCACTCCAAATGCTCCATAGATTTCATCCATCCTTTATAAATTTTAGTTTTTGTTTAGTACTATTGTCATTTTTCCATTATGGCAAGCTTCTTCTAGCCACCTAGGAATAGAAAATGTAATTGGATATAAATTTGAGGCCTCTTCTATTTTAGAAAGAGAATCATGTACTAAATTTTCCTTACCCTTTTTGCAAATTATCTCAAAATTAAAACTTTGCATTTTTCTCCTCATTTTTGTTAATCTTCTAATAAAAATCATAGCTTCAAAAAATACTTTATGCTATCATGGTATATCTTGACTTTAAAGTACCTCCCAATGATATACTATCCCCATTTTTTATTGCATGTAATATTGCTTCCATTTATTTTTCATACCTAGATTTCACCAAATATTTTCTTTGAATTCCTTTCTTTTAAAAGCCAATGATATCCCTTATTGTGTTAATGTTACGTAAATTCCTTGTCCTAGTGCCTCACACTCTACTATGAATGTTTTACCAAAAGTAGGTGCAACCGATGTTGGTGTAGAAGACAGGCATCCATTAAAAGAGAGAATGCCAAAGTATCCTCCACATTCCATATAAATGATATTTTCTTCAAGAGATATGTGAATGGACTTGAAATGCATGCATAATTCTTAACAAATTATCAATAATATCATGTAAGTCTAAAAACTCTTCTAAGAACCTTGATTTTCTTAGGAATAGGTCATTTTGTAATAGCTTGCATCTTTTGAGGCTCCAACTTCACTCCTTCCTTTAAAACAATATGAACCAAATATTCGAATTCTTATTTCCCAAAAGCACATTTGGATACTTTTACATAAAAATGATTGTTCTCAATAATTTATATAAATTTTCCACATGTTTAGTGTGGTATTCCCATGATTTATTATAAATATGTGTATTATAAAAGAAAACCAACACGAATTTTATAAGATGGGATCAAACAAAATTGTTCTTAAGTCGAGCCCGCCGGACTTCAAACGGCGATAAACCATAATTCAAACCAAATTCGCGTTCCAAAATAGCCTACTGACGTCGGCCAATTTTGTGACGCGAAAACCAATTGAATTCCGCCCTAATATTTTTCAGGTCTGAAGTTGGGCTGGCGTATGGAGGGAGAGTTGTGACGCAAATTTCTTATCAAATTTTCCCTAATCTTTTTCGGGTCAAAATTTCCACTGCATGAGCGACACAAAAAAAAGATCTGCTCCAATCAATTTCTGCAATGTGTCCTCAATCAAATGTTTCCCTGTTCCCGGATGCAGGTGCATTCGATGGCGTTTAAGGTGATGGGACATGGATGTGGCAATTTCATATCAATCGCATTAAGATTTAACGTTGTTCAATTAAGTTTCAAGGTTTTCACATCAAATCGCATTAAGTTTTAACACTGTTGAAGATCGGACCTCCACTCCTGTTAGCGATTCTGCATGCTCCAATATGATCCGGCCTTCGGCTCTCATTAATGATCAGAGATTAATTATGATGGACGTCCTTCGATTGCATTGCATTCGGGTCGATAAAATGACATTTCGCTATGGTTTTTCAGATGAGCTAGTTGCTAGGTTACACTACCTGCTCACTGTGACAAGAAGGAGAAGTGGCTAGCTGAACTGATGCTTAGACCTTGCTGCATATCTGCATTTCTCTCAGTCTGGTCCTTTTCTGTCTTCCTCTGTTTCTTGGAATTATGCTTCTCCTTCTCCTCTTGTGCCCACTGCTGAGACTGCACCCATGCCTTGCCTGTGTCAAAGGATGCATTGCCGCAGGGGGAGCACTAGAGGTCAACCCTTGTGTGCTCCCTCCAGCCCCTCAACCGAGTCGTCTTCCCAGTCCAGTGATTATCATGCAGGTCACTATCTAGATACTAGAGGTGGGCGGGGTCGGGTTCTAGGATCTGGCCACCATATGGGCTCCCCTGCTCCTCATTTCCCCACCGCTTCACCTTCTCCCACGACACGCACTGCGCTTTTTTCCTTTAATTTCTCTCTGAACTGCCCATGAATCATAGCTTCAATTACTATGGTTTTCCATGAGGAGGCCCAAATGGAAGAACAATGCAACCATCTAGCAGGGCTGAGCTCAGAAAAATCCGGCCAACATTCAGGCCTTCAGGAGGGGAGCAGTGGCATGACTGTGGAGGTAGCACCTAGCGATCCTGGACTTTCTGAAGGATGGTGCCGAATCGTCGAGGAGTCAGAGGAGTAGTTTGGTTAATTTGTTTTTTCTTGCTTCACGACCCACTTAATTGGGCTGCTTTTAGATTATATTACTGTGCTGAACCTTTGTAATATTTTTGAATTCTGTAAACGTTCAAGACTGGTTTCCCCATAAGAGGCAGTCTTCTTAATTTTTTTATTTTTTGATGACAAATTTGCCATGAGTCTGGGCAATTTTTTTGACTTCAGTGTAATTTTATTCCCACTGTTAATAGATTAACTTTACTTAGAAAAAAAAAGGTTTCCTTGTTTCTATTTAAAACCTATTTTTTGAAATACAGAGCCATGTTTATATGATTGTTTATAGTCGAAGTGTTGTGGGGTGGTTTATTATATTAATATTTCACGGTCGAATTATGTGCATAACAATAGGAAAAAAAAAGTGTTGCCCTGTTTCTATTTTAAACCTATTTTTTGAAATACAGAGCCATGTTTATATGGTCTACGTATTATACTCTTTCTCTGTATATCTACAGGAACCCTTTTTCTATGAACAGGGTGGATGCTGTAGCGGGCTACTAATGGAAACAAGCGAACCTAAACCTTACATCTCGGATGCAACAGATGGTTACCAATTTTGGAATCAAGCGAGCCTGATCTTACAAGCGAGCCTGGGTTTCTGCAGTTGGTTTTTATTTCTGGGAACAAGCGAGCCAGAACATACAATCGACCCTGGGTTTATACATATTTTTTCTCTATCATGGATGCTTTTTGTGTGAGGCGTATATCAACAGTACATATCTCTGCACATTTCCTGTATCCACTTTATGATACTATTTTATGAGTTGACAGGTTATCACTCTGCCTTCAAAACT
This sequence comes from Pinus albicaulis, assembly GCA_034641835.2. Classification (NCBI taxonomy): domain Eukaryota; kingdom Viridiplantae; phylum Streptophyta; class Pinopsida; order Pinales; family Pinaceae; genus Pinus; species Pinus albicaulis. The sequence continues at coordinate 265,283 of JAXQQM020085724.1, forward strand.
AGCGTTGTTGGTTTATTGATATGGTATGATGGTCTTTTTATATTTTGGACATATCACACTCCTCACATGATTAGCGTTTTTCTCTCTTCAAGGATTTTGGGTACTTTAATTTGTATTTGGAACAATGGACGTCGGTACTCTATCTATTGCTTTACTATTCTACATACTACTATTTCACTTTCTTATATATGCCTCGGGCATATTTGGATGCTTTCTCAGATTGTCGATAATCTCCATGTGGACCGTTACTAGGTTTTATATCGTGTCCTTGTATGTGACATGGGGTATTTTTCTATCATTTTCTGGGGTGGGACTTCCACTTTTCTGGATGGATATTTGGGTTCCAATCTTTAGATGTGAAAATGTAATGACTTCATGGATTGTTTTACTTCATATAATATATTCAAAACAACATTTTTTCTCTTCTGAAAAAAAAAATGATTAATGTTTATCACTCTGCCTTCAAAACTAGCGATGCTGGTTTATTTGTATGGTCTGATGGTATTTTTATATTTTGGACATATCACACTCCTCACATGATTAGTGTTTTTCTCTGTTCAAAGATTTTGGGTACTTTAATTTGTATTTGGAACAATGGATGTCGGTACTATATCTGTTGCTTTACTATTCTACATACTCCTATTTCACTTTCTTATAGATGCCTCGGGCATATTTGGATGCTTTCTCAGATTGTCGATAATCTCTATGTGGACCGTTACTGGGTTTTATATCAAGTCCCTGTATGTGACATGGGGTATTTTTCTATCATTGTTTGGGGTGGGACTTCCACTTTTCTGGATGGATATTTGGGTTCCAATCTTCAGATGTGAAAATGTAATGATTTCATGGACTATTTTACTTCATATAATATATTCAAAACAACGTTTTTTCTCTTGTGAAAAAAGATGATTAATGTTTATCACTCTGCCTTCAAAACTAGCGATGATGGTCTATGTTGTTGGTTTATTGATATGGTCTGATGGTATTTTTATATTTTGGACATATCACACTCCTCACATGATTAGCGTTTTTCTCTGTTCAAGGATTTTGGGTACTTTAATTTGTATTTGGAATAATGGACGTCGGTACTCTATCTATTCCTTTACTATTCTACATACTACTATTTCACTTTCTTATAGATGCCTTGGGCATATTTGGATGCTTTCTCAGATTTTCGATAATCTCCATGTGGACCGTTACTGGGTTTTATATCATGTCCCTATATGTGACATGGGGTATTTTTCTATCATTTTCTGGGGTGGGACTTCCACTTTTCTGGATGGATATTTGGATTCCAATCTTCAGATGTGAAAATGTAATGACTTCATGGACTGTTTTACTTCATATAATATATTCAAAACAACATTTTTTCTCTTGTGAAAAAAAAATGATTAATGTTTATCACTCTACCTTCAAAACTAGCGATGCTGGTTTATTGATATGGTCTGATGGTATTTTTATATTTTGGACATATCACACTCCTCACATGATTAGCGTTTTTCTCTCTTCAAGGATTTTGGGTACTTTAATTTGTATTTGGAACAATGGACGTCGGTACTCTATATGTTGCTTTACTATTCTACATACTGCTATTTCACTTTCTTATAGATGCCTCACGCATATTTGGATGCTTTCTCAGATTGTCGATAATCTCTATGTGGACCGTTATTGGGTTTTATATCAAGTCCCTGTATGTGACATGCGGTATTTTTCTATCATTGTCTGGGGTGGGACTTCCACTTTTCTGGATGGATATTTGGGTTCCAATCTTCAGATGTGAAAATGTAATGACTTCATGGATTGTTTTACTTCATATAATATATTCAAAACAACGTTTTTTCTCTTGTGAAAAAAATGATTAATGTTTATCACTCTGCCTTCAAAACTAGCGATGCTGGTCTATGTTGCTGGTTTATTGATATGGTCTGATGGTCTTTTTATATTTTGGACATATCGTACTCCTCACATGATTAGCGTTTTTCTCTGTTCAAGGATTTTGGGTACTTTAATTTGTATTTGGAACAATGGACGTCGGTACTCTATCTGTTTCTTTACTATTCTACATACTTCTATTTCACTTTCTTATAGATGCCTCGGGCATATTTGGATGCTTTCTCAGATTGTCGATAATCTCCATGTGGACCGTTACTGGGTTTTATATCATGTCCCTGTATGTGACATGGGGTATTTTTCTATCATTGTCTGGGGTGGGACTTCCACTTTTCTGGATGGATATTTGGGTTCCAATCTTCAGATGTGAAAATGTAATGACTTCATGGACTGTTTTACTTCATATAATATATTCAAAACAACGTTTTTTCTCTTGTGAAAAAAAAAATGATTGTTTATAGTCGAAGCGCTGCGGGGTGGTTTATTATATTAATATTTCATGGTCATTGGAACGCCCACAATTCATAACAAATATTGGAGATTTACTGTCCTGTTTTAAAGTTTCATTTTTGTTTTTTAAATTGAACCCGCCGTCGATATACCGACGCCTTGTAAGCGTCGGAATTGCGACAACTTAAAAACATCGGAAGAGCGACAGTATAAAAACGTTGGAAGAACAACGTTCAAAACATCGGAAGAGCGACGTTCAAAACGTCGGACCACATTTCGTCGAAATTGCGAAAGTTTACAAATGTCGGAAGAGTGACGTCCAAAACGTCGGACCACATTGCGTTGGAATTGTGAAAATTTACAAACGTCGGAAGAGCGACGCTCAAAACGTCAGACCACATTTCGTCGGAATTGCGACAGTTTAGAAACGTCGGAAGAGCGACATTCAAAACATCGGACCACATTTCATTGGAAGTGTGACAGTTTACAAACGTTGGAAGCATGATGGTTTGGGAAACGTCGGAAGAGTGATGCCTGTTTGGAAGCGACAGAAAAAGTGTCGGTAATGCGACGCTTTTTAAGTGCATTGGAATTGTGATGGGATGGAAAACCACGTTTTTCCCATCCTCGAACTGTTGCTCTTGCGATGACTATGTGTCGGAATAGTGACGAATTGGCCGTCGGAAATTCCGCCAAATTTTCTAGTGGACAAATTTTTATAGGTCACTAACAACGGCTCCAACTTGGGATGGCAGCTCCTTGGAGGTGCCAAGAACCTCAAACATGTATTCTCTGGGAGCTGATCAATACCTCATCCATTGGGCTACAATTTTCCTTCCTTCGCTGATCTTCTTTTGCTCTGACAATGTTAGCAACCATTAAAAACAATGAAATTCTATCAAAACAAGATTTCTACCTACCCAATCCTAATGATCTAATATTTTTTCTTCTTTCAGAGTGCACTTGGATTGGAAAAATATTTTTACAAACATTTTATTCTTTTGAAAGCATAAAACTAGTCTATTTCTACCCTTATTTCTCCATGAACTCAGATTAAGAAGTTGAGTTCATAAGCTTCTCTACCTAACTACTATCTGTCAGGATTAGACTGTCTGACAGACTTTTATTCACTAAATTCTAAAATAGAAAATTAAAAGAAGTCAAGCCAAGATTAAGAAGTTTGACTTGATGCATATCTATGGCACAAAAACAAGCTACACATAGACTAAAATTTGCAGAAAATTAAAGCAAAATGGTGAAGGCTTAAGAACTGAAAGTCTAAGAACATCCTTCTCTTTTCTTCAACTCTATTTTTAGACTTGTTTGATCTATGCTCTCTTTGTTCTCTGGTTCAATTTTTGGGAATATTAGAACCATTTTTCTTCTGTCTTTGGCTCAAGATTTGATCAAATTTGAGCCATTCATCTTTGAAGTTCATAGGTTCATATTTTGAGCTTGTTTGAACCTTTTTTCTTTCTTTTTTTTCTTCTATCCTAATCTGCATAACTGATAAGCCAAGATTAAGTTGTTTGGAAAATCTATTTCACTAACCTATCAGCAGTAAATTGAAAACTAATTAGTCATGATTAGGCTGTATGACTAACTAGGAGTGTGTTTCTTAGGAGTGGCATTTGAGCTTGCACACTTTCATACTTTGTTTCTCTTTTTTGGTATGGGGCTGTACCTTTCTTATTTTTTACAATCTGCCCTCTTTTCTCTTTCTATTGTTTTTGTATTTTTTCATTTTCCTAACTTAATTTGAATGCAATGATGATTATGATATTCAAAATGAGAAAAAATAAAAAGGCTTCCAAACTGATATGGTTAAGAGATAATGTTTTAGCATCCTGCCATTGACAGGAACCCCAAAAAGTTCAACTCCACTTAATTCTTGCAGAAAATAGGCATCGTTACCATCAGTAGAATGAATGAGATAAGGACCAAGCCATAAATTATCAAATTTCCCATGCTTGCCCTTATCTTCTCTCCTGGAATCCCACTTTAAAACTTTTTCACCAATGTTGAAATCACTGGCCTTTTTCCTTCTATCAAACATATTCTTGATTCTTTCTTGCTTTTGTAATGCTTTGTTGTATATTTCCTCTCTAATTTATTGAAGATGTATGGTCTGATTTATTCTTCTTATCATGTCATTGTCTTCAGACTGTACTTCTTCGATCAGCTTCATGAGTGGAACTCCTAGGTCGATTGGAAAAATTACAGCTACTCCATAAACAAGCTGGTAGGGTGAAATTCTAATTGATTTTTTAAATGTTAATCTGTCAGCCCATAATGCATGTACTAGCTTTGTGTGCCAAGATTTCTTATTGTCCTCCAACAACTTTTTGATTATGTTCACCAAACTTTTGTTTGAGGATTATGCCAACCCATTACATTGAGGGTAATAAGCAGTAGAATGGCCCAATGTAATCTGATATTTGTGACAGAATTCAACCATATTTTTGGATCCAAATGTAGCAAAATTTTCAGTGATAATCTTCCTAGGGTAGCCAAATCTAGATAGGATATGATTTTCAATCAATTTTATGATAATAGAGTTATTGGCTTGCCTAGAAGGGATGGCTTCTATCCATTTGGTAAAGTAGTCTGTTGCAGTGAGAATCCATCTATGTTGGGAAGATGAGGGTGGATGGATTTCTCCTATGAAGTCTAGACCCTGCTGTTGAAAATGAGCTTCAACATTGATTGGATGCAAGGGTAAAGGAAGCAATTTTCTTTTGCCTTCAAAGAGTTGGTATTTATGACAGGCAATGATCATTTTATGGAAATATTGAAAGAGGGTAGGCCAAAATTAACCATCTCTAAGGATTTTATTGGCAGTTGTCTTCCAATAGAGGTGGCCTCCACTTTCTCCTTCGTGGAACTCGTGCTTGATTTTCTCTGCATCATACCCAGACAAACATTTAAGCAATAATACACTAGCATTTTTCCAATAAAGACATTTATCTAAAATGCAGTAATTTACAGCTTTCAACTTTAAAAATCTTGCCTTTGTCTTCAACAAACCAGGAGTTGTATTTAAATTGAGCAAAACATATGAAATATCAACATACCAAGATGAATTCAAAAAAAATCTTCAATAATGGGAGTGGACAACTCCTCTTGTTCATCTAATGCATTTATCATGTTTATATCAAGAGCTTCAAAGTTAGATTCAGCCATTAATCTTGCTAGTCCTTGGCCTTTAATGAGCTTAGTGGGCTTGATTTCTAAATCATATTCAAGTATCACAGCAATCCACTTTCCTCTCTTGCCATTTGGGTCCTGTGTTAGAATGTATTTTACAATTGAGTTTGGCACAAATGCAATTATGTGGGAGTGTAAAATGTAAACTCTAAAGTCTTTTAAGACTTTGACTAAGGAAAAGGCTTGTTTTTCCATGATATTGTACTTCAGAGGTGCATCTCTCAATGCCTTAGTAAAGAATACAATTGGCTGCTCTTGTCCCTGTGGATTTTTCTGTAATAGGACAACAGCCACTGTGTGTTCTGATGCAAATGAGAAAATGAAAAAATATTTTGAAAAATCAGGACTAATGAGAACTGGTGTTTTGGTTAATGCTTGTTTCACCAGTTCAAATGATCTATTTACTTCTAAGGTCCATTTAACTCCTTGTTATTTTTTCAGCATTTTTGTTATGTTTTTAAGGAGTTCATCCAAGTTGGGTATGAACCTTCTCAAGAAATTAATATTTCCAATGAAAGATTGAAGTTCCTTGATGTTTCTAGGATGATTGATTTGCAATATACCCTCAATCCTCTTTGGGTCTATATTTATTCCTTCTTCTAATATGATGTTACCAAGAAGTTTACCTTCTTAGAGACCAAACATTGTTTTCTTCAGATTTAAAGATAACCCAAATTTTCTGCATTTCTTAAAGACTATTCTCAAGTGTTCTAGGTGTTCTTCATCTGTTTTGGAAAAAACAGTGATATCATCAAGGTAAATAATGATGAAGTAGCCTAATTCTTCTGAGAATGCAATATCCATGGCTCTCTGAAATGTAGCACCGACATTCATTAAACCAAAAGGCATTTTCACATACATGAAAGTACCCCAAGGTGTGGTGAAAGATGTCTTGAGTTGATCATTAGGATGCACTAAAATCTGATTGTATCCTGAGAAGCCATCTAGCAAAGAAATTCTTTTATAAACAACTACCTTTTGTAAAATGTGATCCATCTTGGGTAAAGGGTAGTTTTCCTTTAATGAGGCTTTGCTTAAGTTCGTAAAGTCAATACAAAGCCTTATTTCTCCTGTTTTCTTCCTAACTGACACTAGATTAGACACCCACTCTGAATATCTAAAAGGGACAATAATTCCATATTCATACATTTTCTTGATTTCTTTCTGAACCAAAGGTAATTGAACAGGGTTGATTGTACACAATTTTTGTTTAAAGGGATTTTGGTTTTCTTTGAGGGGTATCTTGTGCTGAATTATTTCTATGTCATAGGACTTTAGATCCTTATAACTCCATGCAAATACATTAGAAAATTCTTTAAACAACTCAATGTATTTCAGCTTGATGTGAGGTGGAAAATTTTTAGACAGTTTGATCATTTTTGGTTTTAATTCACTTCCTATGTTACACTCTTCTACTTCAGTTTCAATAGGCTCCAGCTTTGGTTTCTTGGCAAGATCATTGAAATCAAACAACTCTTCTAATGGGACCAGACCTTTTGGGAAACTTTAAGTGTTAGATTGCAGCGTTTCTAAATCTTCTTTTCCTAAATCTACACTAATTTCTATGGTATTTTCAAGTTTATTAGCTAACAGATTTATATCAGTAATCTCTGGAGACTTTACTTCTTCATCAAGTAATTTTTCTTCAATAGAATAGTCATATTCATAATCTAAATTTGAACTTGGTAGTTCAAATTAATTTCTGGACTATAGGAAGTCTTCTATTTTTTTGTCTCCATCAAACACTTGCCAATATTTCTCATTATCAGGGACAACTGGTCTAAATTTGATTGGGGTAGTGCATTGTTTGGTTTCATAAGGTGTTAAACATGTTCTAACAGCAAAATCTAAACTATGGGCAAGGATATTTTGGTCTCTTGGGACAAAGATAAGTTGGGCTTCCTCAAATGTTCTTAGTAAGTCCATGAAATCATTTCTATAGGCTCTAAGTCTGGGGTGTTTGGCACTATATTTCCCATTCACTTGCCTAACAATCAACTCTGAATCCCCATGAAATTTTATCCTTTTGGCTCCTAATTTCTTCAACAAGTGCAGGCCTAAAAGGAGGGATTCATACTCATCTATGTTATTTGAACATTGAAAATTTAATCTGTAGGAATTCCCTTCAGTGTGATTATTTTCAGTGTTATGTATCCAAATGCCTACACCTGCATTGTTCTTAGTGCAGGACCCATCAAAATTCATACTCCAAAGAGGAATAGCTTCAGAATTACTAGTTTGGCTATAATCCTCTTTATCTTGTGTGTTTACAGCTTGTTCTTGATAGTTAGTATTGTGTTGAAATTTTTCTAGTTCCTCATGTTATTCATTAAGTTGAGGATTCTTCTCTTGGTTCTCAAAGTTAACAAGTAATGGATAACTATTTTGTAGCTCAAGACCCGTGATTAGTTTACAATGATTTTCTATTTTGACACACTGCTTTGACCCTTCTGTTATGTCTCCTTTATTTTCTATGTCTGCCACTACATTACAATGAGGAGTGGCCAGTAAATCAGTTAAGGTTTCCCGCTCATTAAATATTTCATGATTGAAGAGAATAAATGAGTCAAGTCTTGTATGTACATAATAGATAAGAGATTTTTTTGGTCTTTCTTGGCTACTTACCATGTATTGCATATGAGATTCCCTATAAAGTCTTATTTTCTGATTAAAAACATGGATGGTAGCATATTTCATATCCATTTGAATTGTTCCTTGTAACTTAGCTCCCCAAGATATTGATAGCAGCATACCATACTTTGGGGGTACATCAGCCACTACAATATCCATTACTGAACACTTGGCTGGAATTTGTGCTAAGTTTACACAAAGGTCTTTCATCAAACCTAGGCATTTCACTCTACTGGAGTCAAAGGAGTATAGATCTTTGTATGGTCTGGTAATTTCAAGGCCTAGGCTCTCCATCAATGATTTTGGCATTAAGTTATGAGAGGCCCCTGAGTCATGCATAACGTTGTGTAAATTTTTTTCATGAATATTCAAACTAACATAAAAAGGAGGAACTGGTCCTTCTTGGTATCTTCCCTCAATCTTAGGACCAAATAAAAGCTCTGGTTGGTCATCATTAATATTGGCAGTGTCATTATTTTTTGTTATGTTAAAATCCTTCAAAATTTGTGATCTATATACATCTTGGGTGGCTAATTTAGTAAGAGGAACATAGATTTTTATTTTGGAAATTTCCTGCTCTAAACTAAAAGGGATCTGATTTTTTACAATGCTTGTTTCAGCCTTATTAACCACCATTTTCTCAGCAAAATCAGCTTGTTGATTTTCTCTATTTACATTTTTCAAAAAAAAATTAGTAGGAGCACTAGCTGAGGTGCTAATGTTTCTAAGGTCTGCACTCTATTTTTCATTAATTTGAGTGCCCTTTTCTTTGTTCTGATCAGAATTTATAGCCATTGTTTTATCTTTCTGTTTTACAACTTTGGTTTTGTTTACAGGGTTGTTTTTTGCAGGATTTTCAGAGGTTTTAAATTTGGGAGCTTCCAGATTCCTTTTAATCCTAAGGTCATACTCTTTTGGAGTATCTATGATGACATTTTCTAGCTCTTGATAGTAATATTCATCCTATGCTCTTTTATCATCATAGGGTGTGTAAAGACCTTGTTTTCTATTGTAATGAACCTCAAAATTATCATTTTCTACTCCCAACATGTTTATGTCGTCTTCCTCTGTTTGTTCAATTGTTTCTTCAACCTCACTTACATAGTTTTGATGAAAAGGAGGAGTAATCTATTGATCATCCTCCCTTGGTCTATTTTGAGGTTGGTTTCTCCTAAAATTCTGATTTTGATTTTGATTTCTGTTTTGAGGAGCTGATTGGTTTTGACTAGCTTGTGTTCTCTCAAGTATGCTCATCTTTTTCATCATTTCTTCCATCATTCTCTCCATTTTTGAGCTAGATGTGGAAGGGGCAGACTCTTCCCTAAATGATACTTTCTTTTCATTCCTCATTCTTTCTCTTTTCTCCGTTAAATTAACTTCCATAGCAAGAGCTCCTTTTTGCATATCCTCAAGAGACAAAGGATCTCTCTCTCTCAGTTGAGAAGCCATTTCAGGATCAAATCCTTCAGGAAACTTGTTTAAATTTGAGCCTTGTGGAGGTTTCAGATCTGGGGGAAGTGCATTGTACACACTATTGAACCTAGTGCAATAATATTGAACACTTTCCCTAGTGTTTCTTTGGAGATTCTTTTAGTCTGAAAGTATTTGGAGGGGGTTTTTCTTAACTTCTTATTTGTTTAAGAATAATTGATGGAAGGCTTGGAGATCATTAATACTATGAGGGGTTAAGCCTTTAAACCATTTTCTTACTTCTCCCCCTAAACTTTGAGCAAATAATCTAAGTTTGACAGATTCATCATCAATCTCATTTCTGTCAAAGTAGTCATTCATCTTGTCCACATGTTGTGAAGTAGTAGTAACACCACTACCATCATACAAAGGTTTCTTGGACTGATAGTCCTGTGGAAGATTGACTAAAGGTAAAGGAAAGAATATGGGAGCATATCATTTTGCCATGACAGGAGGTTGTGGAAAAAGTGGGGGGTTTACAAGTGGATGATGTAAGAAGGATGGGGATTGATGAAATGGGGTGGCTTGCACAGTGGGTGTATGGGTAACAGATGTGGATGGACCAGCAAAAGACTATTGAGCAGATCTAGGATTAGAGAAGCCAAAATTATGAAGGAAATGTAAATCAGGTGGAGTAGTTTCTCTACTACCAGGATGTTCACTTTTATCTTGGGATGAACGTGAAGGCTCTAAATCTATCTGATCTATATCATCAAGTGACCTAGTTCTAAATGGATTTCTTAAGTCAACTTGTGATTCTTGAAGAGCTGCAAGGTTTTCAGGGAAAGAATTAGCTCTATGGAGTGGTTTGACAATAGTTGAATTTTTAGCCTTAGGAGACTTCCTAAGTATTCTTTCAAGGTTATCAACTATCTCAAGAGGATTTGGGTTGGGGTAGGCTCTAGTATGAACTCTTCTAGAAGCCACTATGTTATGTTTTTCAGACCTAACTTACAAGAAAATTTTAACCAAATATGACAATCTTTAGGAGGCTAACTAATCTTTAAAAAAGAAAAATTTAGTCCTTAAAGTCTTCTTAACTGAGTTTAAATGATTTTATGATGATAATGGGTTTCCCAATGGAGTCTTAAGGTATTTTTAGGATTGTGGAGTCACCAGGTGGAAATTTTTAGCTCTTTTGGAGGTAAAATGTTTTATGGTCCACCACCATGTTTATTTGAATACCAATCTGAAATATTTTTGGGATTTCTGAGCTTTTTTTTTAGTCCTATGGGTTCTAAGAGTTTCCTAAACTTTTTTCAACACTTAGCTATAGTGATGAGACAAAGAAATTTTACTCTTATGGATAAGCTAGCTAATTCTTCAAGGTTTGATAAGATCTTATGAGAATCCTAAGGGTTGCTTAGTTTGTCACTGATTCAAATAATTTTATCATGATTACCATTTGCTTGGTAGTGCTTGAAGAGGGCTACTTATACTGCACTGAACAATGTTCTTGAATCAAGGGTTTTTCCTGAGGTCTTAAGGGTGTCTAAGATGAAATTCACTCACAAGTCCCCAGTGGAGTCGCTAGAAATGTTAGGTCCCTGTAATTTTAGCAAATTGGTAAGACTAAAGATACAGAGACAACATTATGAACCACTTTGGGATTCTAGGATCTAGCCCTCCTAAATCTAGAGAGGGATCTCTCTTACAAGTGCAAATATTGATTTATTTTTAAGGCTTTTGGTATGATATTAAGCTAGTTATTAAGAACAAGGTTTTCTTTTTGTTTAGATGGTTGAGAATGATCTTTTAATTGAGTGGAAAGTCCTAAAAATGAAAGAGTTTCAAAGGGATGAAGGCGTGAACAATCATAACAAGATTTAGTTGATAGGATAGATATGAAACAACACTTAATTCATTAGGCTATGGATTCATAAAAGGGTTTAATTGTGCAAAAATTTCAAGAGTGATTCAAGGGGCAAGTCATCTATATCAGAAGATCCTTTAGATTAAATTATGAATGGAACATTAAAAGTGTTGAGAAGGTGGAAAAAGTCAATAATTTCAACAAGGATTTATCAACTTTCCAAACAATAAAAGCCTTTTAAGAAATTGTTTGAAACCAACCAAAGATAGAGCTAACCTTAAACTTCTTTGGACAAGCTTGTATTAAAGCCAACTTATCAGAAAAACAATCCAACAATCCACATGACTACTTTCAGAAGGGATGAAAACAGATAAGAAAACAAAGTGCAGCTTAAGATCAAACAAGATATATTAAAATCTAAGCCTGCTTCAGCATACTCTTAGGGAAACCTTCAAAACAACCTTTTGATAAAGAAACTAGAAGACAGGGCAAACCATAAAATTTTCCAGTCTAAATCTACTCAGCATATAATGAAAATACCATTCAAGAACTTCCTTTCATGTTTTTCACATCAAGATAGGGACAAACCAACATTTCTTGATAATGTTTACACTTAACTTAAGTCATTCTTAAAAACACAATTGGAGGAAAACATGAAGATAAATCTTATCAGTGAGAGTAAGGTACTTTTAATAGTAAATCCTAGCTCTATATTTTCTGTTCTTGATCAGAGAAAAGTGAACAAAATGGCATACATGAAAGAAAAAAAATAACATAGTAAGAAGTACTTCACCAATGATATAGACTAGGATCCCAAAAATTAGCTTGTATATTGATGTCAATCCAGTTACATACTTCAAGTCCTATGTTTGAGTACAACAATCATCTTCTCTTCTCGGCCTAACTTATTTGATCACAAAACAGAGCTTCAAGAGCCTCTGAAAACTATTTACATTTAGAAAGTTTTGAGCACAATTATTACATCAAATTTTAGCAACCAACCTGTATCTCATCTTCTTTAGAAGTATTTATAGAAGAAATGAGAAGGTAGAATAAAATAAAAGATCTCTAGTTCAATTAATACAAGTTAAATGCTTCTTGTCCTTTAAGGGGCTGAAAGGAGAATTTTTTTGATATTTCTCTGTAGTAATTGATTTTCATTAAGTATTTTTAGCTGCTAGGCAGTTTTTGTTGACTTAAAAACTATTTTAAGTAGGTTTGCAATAACCCTGGCTACTTTAAGAAAAATATCACTGATTAAGGAAATAACTATGCCTTCTTAGATTTATTGAGGCCGTAGGTGGCTCTTTGGTAGCTAAAGAGGATTCAATTAGCCTCTGATGTGGCAGTGGAGGCTTCTCGGATTGATAGATCTCATTTTTTTCCCCCAAAACACTGTTAATTTGCTTTTGATCTGTGTTTCAGGCCTCATTAAGTTTAATATTTGTCTTCAGGTCTTCATACTATCTTTAAATAGGTGGATTAGGCCTTTAATAGTCAAATTTATGCCTTAATTCCTCAGAACTATGTTAAAACCTTTAATTCTTCATCTCTGCTGTGATTCCATACTTTGACACTGATACTCTTTATATAATTAAGGTTCACTGTGTTTTTACTGTTTTGCAAGTGCGCAGAGGTTTTGTGACTTCAAAAATGGTCATGAGGCACAGGTGGAATCACAATTTGAACCATGCAGATTCATTTTCTTCATGAATAATGTCCTCGGGAATCGTCATTCCCGGCCTTTGTTTTAATTTAAAACTATGGTCAAAACCTTAATAACCTGTGAAAAATGAACAAAATTTAAGAAAATCCCGTGAAAAAATAGGTTAAGGTCACTTTGGAGGTTTTGGGTGTGAGATTGAATCATGGTTGTTGGATCAAAATAACCAATGGTCAAGATTGCTCGATGTGGTTCAATGGGGAGGCGGTTGGGTGAATGAAGTTAAGATTAAGTCTGAGCCGTTGGATCAGATTGATCAACGACTGAGATTGATCGAGAGTTCAGATGGTGGGGAGAAATGTAATGGGAAATTTTTTTGATCAGGACCGTCGATCTTCAGAGATTGACGGTGGAGAAGTATCGGCGAAATGCCCAGGAAAATGTGTGATGGAAAATGAATTTGGGGGAAGATCTAATCAGGGCTATCGGATAAAAGAAATGAACGGTGGAGATCTCATGATAAAATATTTGGAGGATAGATGGAGGGGGAAAATTTTTGGGTTGAGAAGTAATGTGAGCCATTCGATCATATGGATGTACGATCAAGATCTAGTGAAGGAGTGTTTCAGAGAGCAGAGGGGATGGGCGATGAAATGGGAATGAGAATGGATGAGAGCTGTTCGATCAACACGATGAACGGTCAATATTGATGAGGAAATATTTTGGGAGTAGAGGTGGGGCGAACGACTTAGGATCGAGAAATAATATGAGCTGTTGGATCCTGATAATCAACGACCATGATTAAAAACTAAAAATCCCATGCTGCGGTGAAGGTTGGTTTGGCGGAAAAACCATAATGGTTTTCACACAGATCTGAGGCAGTTTTAGAATTTTGCCAAAAAAATGCGATATTCTTCGCCACTTGACACCTGTCCTTTTAATACCACCTATATCACGTAATTTTTTGGCATTAACATTCAGGCGCAAAATTACGCAATATGGAGTTTCAGCCATCGGATGAAAGGCAGAGAGATCTGACGGCAGGAATGAAAGCGCGATGGGGTAAGATGCGTGAGCAAAAAAGGTGGGCAGGGTCAAATATGGTTTAGATCTTGGGAATAGATGGTCGAGATCTATCGATGGGGGAGGTAGGTCCCAAAAGAGTTGGGCCTTTTGGGTTAAATCTCGACTGTTAGATCTTAGGAATGAATGGTCCAGATTTAAAGATGGGGCGATGAAAGGAATATAAGATAGGGGATCGGGCAGATATCGGGAGAAATGTAGACCATAGATCTGCAAAGATCAATAGTGGATCTCCACCGAAGAATTATACTATGGGTTTATGAAAAAACAACAGAGGAAAGTTGGGTTAGATCTTGGTCATTAGTTCTTTGGAATGGACGCCCCGATTTGATCGCAGGATCACATCGGAGGAGGGAAATGGAATGGACAAAATGAATTTTGTCATGCGATGAAGTATCGACCATCGAATCAAAGGATGATCGATGGTCCGGATTGAATCAGAGATCGCATTGGCAGGAGGCAGTATGAAGAATGGGCATGATGCGATGAGCCGATGGCCGTTGATCTGTAGAGATCAACGGCCCAGATTTATTTCGACTCATACATCAGGTTTATGAAAAAAAAAAGGAAAAAGGGGTTCGGGGAAAGGTTTTTTAATGTTTTTAGCGCTCGATTGCGGGGCTGTGGTCCTGTGAAAAGGATGAGGAGATCGGGTTTTAAGAAGAAAAAGGCTAATCACAATCGAAGTTTTCAAAGTAAAAGTCAATAAGGAGATAGAAAACCCCAATGCGATTGCACGATGGGGGTTAACTCCAGGTCATGGCTCCATTTTTTATGTGGAGAAAAGGAGCTGGGTTTAGGCCAAAGGGGCTTAAGGCCTAAATGCAAAAAGACTATTTTTTAGGATTTTTGAAGGAATTTTTGAGGATTTTGAGAGTTTCGATAAGGTTTTAAAAGGAGTTTTAAACCTTATCAAAGGGAATTTATGAAGGGAATGAAGGAAAATGAGGGAAATGGAGGAATTTTTTGAAGAAAGAAGGGGATGAAAATGGGGTTATTTATGAGTGAAGGAGGGGTAAAAATGATAGGAAAATGGGGTTTTTCAGCAGTCTTTTTCTTCAAGAAAACAACAGATTTTTCAGGGTTACTGAGGGAAACAACAGTGAAGATTATTTTAAAGGATAACGATCATCATAAGACTTCAAGAACTCACAAATTGGCCATAAAATTGTTTCTTGAAGGCTACAAAAAAATTTTAGCCACCATTTGATATGAAAATTTTTTATAGGTGGCTAACAAGAGGAAGGAATTTAGTTGACTAGGTCAACAACGCTGCTACATGAGGAGGGAAAATAACAAGGACAACGCAGTTTTGAAAGAGGAATATTTTGAAGGAAGTCACCTCATTAATGAGTGGCGTCAGGGGTGAGGAGGCTCACCAGGGATAAGAAGGAAGGGATAGCATGAAGGAAGGTAGTCAGTATTCATCTATATTTGGTCTTTTGACTACTTGCATGCTTCAGTTGTTTAGCTGTGGTTGTAGCACTGTTTAGTGCAAAGAATTATCATGCGGGAATTCCATCCTCTTCTTTGGATCAGCTTGTTTAAGGGATATAAAGGGAAGTTTCTTAGCTTCAATTTAATCATCTGAATTAGGGTCAATCAGCCATTAACATCTATAGCGTAGTCACTTTCAGAAACTACATCTTTTATGCAGGTGCTACAGTAGCAAGGTTGAACCTATTGGGACTCCGTAGTTTGCAAGATTGGCAAGTACAAATGCTGCAAAGCCTACATCAAAACCACTTTGGAATCTGAGGACCTAACCATCCTAGATTCAGAGAGGGATCTATCTATGTATGAGTTCAAATATATGATCTTTAAGGCTTCAAGTATGATTTTAGGATAGTTATGAAGAACAAGGTTGTTTTTTTTTCTTTGGTTGGGCAGGATAACATGAAGATGAAGGAATTCTATATGAAGGGTGAAGGTGTAAGTAATTGAAAAAATGTTTTAGTTGATAAGACAAGTAAGGAAAAGATCAATCCATTAGGCTATGGAGTCATAAGAGGATTTAATTGCACAACAAGGTTCAAGAGTGGTCCATGGAGCAAGTCATCTATGTCAAAGGATCTCTTTAAGTTGATTTTATGGAATGAAACACTAAGAAATGGAGCGAAAGAAGTAAAACACATGAAGAAAAAAATAACAGTCTAAGATCAGGTAAGTACTTTTAAACTAGCCTACTTTTGACATGCACTTAAGGAAAAACACAAATTAATCTAAGATCAGGTAAGTACTTTGAAACTAGCCTACTTTTGATGCACTCTCTAGAGAAAACATTAAAAAAAATAGAATATCTTAAGGTCAAGTAAAGAATTTTAACTTAGCCTACTTTCAGCATATTCAAAGGGAAAACATTCATGATAAACATAAAAAGTAGTCTAAGATTAGGTAAGTACTTTGAAACTAGTCTGCTTTCAACATACTCTTAACGGAACTTTTCAAAGCAACTGTTGGAGAATAAACTAAAGGACATGGCTAACCATAGACTTCTCTAGCTAAATATTTAATTAGAAAAATTATCAAGAAAATCCAAAGACAACATCTCAAGTTGTACTCAGGAAATATGGGCTTACCAACACTTCACTGGTTATACTTTATTGAATCATCTTTAAATAAACAATTAGCAGAAAACATAAAGGATAAAGATTTATCAGTGAGACTTAGGGTACTTCAGAAGTAAATCCTAATCTATGTTTGTTGTTCGTTATCAGAGAAAAGTGGATAGAATGGAAACAATAGGAAAATAAAAATTTACAGTGAGAAACACATCACCATTGACATAGACTAGAATCCCATAAATAAGCTATTTGTATTTGATGCTTAAGCCAGTTAAAATCTTCAAGTCAAGTGGGTCTTTACAGCTTCAAACTTCTCATATCAGCTTATGTGTCTTCAATTACAAAATAGAGATACAACTAATTTAAAAACTATTTACATGCAACAGATATCCGGAGACCAACATCTATAATATCTTCTACAAAAATATTTATAGAAGAACGAGGAAGTGGAGTGTAAGAAGGGTCTATCTGTTCAATTAATATAGAGTAAGTGCTTCTTGGCCTTTGAAGGGACAAATGGAGAATTTTTCTGAGTTTTCTACTCTGTTAATTGAATTCTGCATTAATTTTCATCAACTTCAGTCACTTTTGTTGACTTTGAGGGTTTTTGGTAGGTTGGCAGTTAATGCTAAGTTGTCTTTAAAAAATATCTCTAACTGTGTAATTAATATGCACTCTTTTTTTTGGTGAATTCAGCTTGCAGGTGGAATTATGAGGAGTAATAGGCTCAATGATGTGGCATTTTGGAGGCTTTCTTGACTGATCTATCTCTTTAACTCTTTAATCACTAATATTAAACTTTTAATTTGTGCTTTAAGTCTTTTCCCTATCATCTTCGGGCTTTTGTCCTTTCTATTGACTGGATTAACCTTTAATCTCTTGTTTTAACTATGTTTTGACTATTAATCCTTTGTCTCTATGAATATCCCTTATTTTTTATATGAACAGGTATTTGGGAACGCTGAGGGTTTCATTTGTTTTATTAGTTTTAATAGAGCACCGATAAACGCTCATAAACCCCGTAAACCTCCTTTTACACTTTAAGCCCTGACGATTTTCATCCCGGGGGGTTTCCGCTACTGAGCTAGCTGTGGAGGAATTTTCAATGCTTAAGCCACCTTTAAAAACTTGCCACATAAACAAATAATTAAATAAAATCCTACGGCATTGGATAAACTGCTTACAAAGGCTGGCGGAGGGTGGAAAGAGTAGTGATAAGGGGAAAATGCAGGCAAAGGAGGTTCTGCGGGAAAAACCTACGAAAATGGGTTTAATTTTTAATATTGGAGCGAAAATGCGGATTGATGGTTTTTGAAATACCATGGGTGGTTTTTGCTTGATGTTGGAGTGGTAAATGGTTTTGACCGAATCGAACGCGATCCAGTTATATTGTGCCACGTAGCTTTCTCGATACCACTGGTATCGCGTGATTTTGGAGTGTTAAACTCTGGGAGCGAAAGTTGCGTGATATTGATCATAGACCATTGGATATAGGGGGAAGATCCAATGGCTACAGGGAAGCGTGATGGAGAGAGGTGCTCGGTGGATTGGTTAAGTGGAGTATAGGTGGTAGCATGGGATTGGGGGAGTGGCTAGGTAGTGAGAGGTGGGCCCAGAAGAGTTGGGTTATTGGGGTGAACTAGAGCCGTTAGATCTTATGGATATACAGTGTAGATCTCATTGAGGTATTGTTATCAGAGCAGCAAAATACAAAGAAAAAGGCATGTTTTGAATGAAAACACCATTACGATAGGGGCTTAGCACAGAGGCTGGGGAACGGTCTCGTGGAGGGATAAGGTGACCAGGGGCTGAGGAGGGGAGAGCTTATCACATCGGCCTATTGCCGCAGAGGGGAAAAGAAAAGGGGAAGGGATAAGCCGATAGAGCGATGTGATGAGGGCTAAGGTTAGGCCCAGGACATGGTCCTATGTAGCAATATATGACCAGGGGCTTTTAAGGGAGAAGGGGCTTATCACATCGGCGGGGGGGGGGAAGGGAAGTGAAGTTATTAACATGTGACAGCAACGATGCGATATAAAATGATGTGATGCGATGATCGTTTGTATAAGGTCACTTGTGTTAGTCATGCGAAGCAGAAGATTAAGCGCTGGGAGGGTTTTAACATCGCATAGGTGGAAAACGTTTTAGATAGGAAAAATGTTGTGGGGAAAGAAAAAAGGCCGATGCTAATGGGCTTAGTGCTCTGGTCATGGAATTTGGGCATGTTAGGGTCTTTGTAATTAGCAAGGTTGGAAAAATTCAAACTACAGGGGTAACATCAAACCGCTTTGGGATTCAAGGATCTAGCCCTCCCGAATCCAGAGAGGGATCTCTCTATAAATGAGTTTAAAGATGTAATCTTTAAAGCCTGAAATGTGGTATTAGGCTAGT